>APFE031736137.1:0-48094 GCA_000404065.3 Pinus taeda
GGAAATTGAAGTGAAATAAGGGAAAATAAAAATAATAGAGGCCTCATTCATAAAAAAGGCTTATGAGGATCAGTTGGTAACCTTTTCTTAGCTCAAGTTTGGAGCTCTCTCATTATTCTCTCTCTCTCTCACTCTCTTCGTCACTTAGAGTTTTCTTGGAGCACTCTAGTTTGGAGCAAGGAAAGGAAATGTAAGAAAAGCAAAGGAAGGCAAGCAAGGAAAAAGGAAAGAAAAGTAGGATCAAGCAGCTTGATCTAGGTGGATGTTGGTGGCCACCCACCTATCCAATTAGACCCCCACAATTGTTTCATTCAGTTTTTCAGTTTCCTTAATTGTAGCACATTTTACTATTTTTAGCAATTGTTCAGGTCTTGAACTTCCAGAGCCATTTTGAGGCCTGAAACGACATTTTTTTTTCTTCGGAAAATTGGGAGCAACATGGGTCCAAGGATGTATGTTTCTCATGTCAAAGTTGTAGTCCTCGGATAGATCTTTCTAACGAGGTATTGTGAGCGTCAAACGAATATCGTATGCCAAAGTTACGACCTCCGGAAGTTGATGTACCAATTTACCCAAATGGGGCCCATAGTTTGGCACTTCATTTCCTAGGGTTAGGATTTTAGATGTTTATGGTTTTTCCATTGTTTCTCAATAATAAATAGGCCTTCAAGCCTCATTGTAAGATAGTTTAGAGATATGTATCTGCCACATCTCTTCTCAGAGATAAGCTATCATCGCCCTAGCTGGTCTATTTCCATTTCTATTTGTAAGCATATTTAAGTATTTTACATTAATGAAATGAAGTATTATTTCTAGTGCATCTCGGTATTTATGGTTATTTCTTTAATTTGTTGCATTCCTATCTAAAATGAGATCATTGGTATCAGAGCAGTCTTCTCTTTCTCTATTTTTCTTTGCATGTCCCCAACGAGGTCGGGATATAAGGAGTTAGGGCTTGAACTGGTCGAATCTCTGCAAGACCAGCCTCACAAATATCGACGGTCTCCCATGGCGAATGAAAAGAAAGACGAGGGGGTAGGATATCCTATCAAAATCTTGCTCGAAGAGGCCCTTGAGAGACAAAGGAATGTGATATTGGAAAACTTTTCCCAGATCCTTCAGTGACTACCTAGGGGCGACACATCTTCTTCCAACAACTACTCTGTAAATGCCACATCCTTTAAGGTACAAGTTAAATTTGAAATCCCCATATTCGAGGGTCAGATAGACACAGATGCCATAGATAAATGGTTACATATGCTAGAAGGTTATTTTTCTATTCATGATTTTTCCAACTAGGAAAAGATTACTCTCACTCTTCTCAAAGCAGCCCCCCACGTCAAGGACTGATGGGAAACCTACTGCGAGAAGAAAGATGAAAGTACAGGCTCACTATTTTTAGCCATATCCTCTTGGAATTCATTTCGAGATGCCATCAAGGAGTAGTACTACCCTGTCAAAATTTATGAGGACAAATACATAAAGTGGACCATGTTGTGGCAAGGAAGGGACCAAGATGTGTTGGAGTTCACAAATATTTTTCACACCCTTCGCACAAAGTTGGGTATCAAGGATTCTGAGCTGCATTTGGTACTTAAGTATCGTGGCTTCCTACACAGGTACATACAGGATGAGATGGAGTTCCTCAACATCTCCTCGCTTGGCATGACGTACCGATATGCTGTCAAGATTGAGCATAAGTTTAAACAAAGGAAGCAAGACTTTGGATCTACAAATCCGAAGAACAAAGGACAAAGCCAAGGTGGGGTGACCCAAGACAACTCGTTCAAATTGCAAGAAATGAACAACAACATGAAGTCAAAGAAGGACATAGGAAAGTGGTGAGATTTCCATAAGAGCCCCACTCATAACACATGTGTGTGTTAGACCAAGCAGTCGCTAGTGGCCAAGTTGAAGGATTCAGAATTAGATGCATGTTACGACCTTGAGTCAGAACCCAAAAAGGCCGACTTGAAGGCTTTAGAATCAAATGCATGTTCCAGCCCTGAGTTAGAACTGGACAAGGGGAATGGCAAAGGGAAGCAAATCATTGATGCGAAGCCCAGTGCCACTGTTGCCACCACCAAGGTCCAAAAGAATGATCCCGAAGATTGAGAGGAGGGGGAGTGTCTTTTCCACTCACAAATGTGGGTTAAGGGTTCACCATTGCAATTCATTATCGACAGTGGCAGCCAAAAGAACCTCATTTCAGTATAGGTCATGAAGCGGCTAGGATTACCAACCATACCACACCTGAACCGTACAACATCAGGTGGCTTCACTAAGGACGAGATCTCCGAGTTGTTGAGTTGTGTGGACCTACCTATGGTTTTGTGCATGATTTTTCACACATGGGTTTGGACATGATGGTTTTTGGTCCATGGTATTGGATGCTTCAGCATGTATAAATATGTATCATAACATTGAAAGGAAAATAATGAAAAATCAAGCTGGTAGTCCCGGTTTTGGGATCTAGGGGAAAATCTTTGTGTATATGTGTTTTATGTGTTATGCTTTCGCATTGTTTATTTTTTGTTCTTAAAATTCGTATGCAAGTAATTTTTGTACGGGGTTAAAACCTACATGAGTCTACCAGCAGTGTCACCTTCCCTACAGCATCAAGCCCTTCATAGATGAGGTATTGTGTGGTGTTGCAACACTTGATGTTTGTGATGTATTATTAGGCCAACCATACTTGTGGAAGCGACATGTTGTGTATGAGTTAAGGCCTCGTGTTGTTATTATTTATTTGTGTAATACATTATACAGGATACCGGAGATAGCCCCACCTACCGCCACTTCTTTGGTCTCTGCTAAGAAATGCAATAAGATCATCTCCTAGACTAGGAAATTCATTTTTTGTCTGGTTTTCTCCTAAAGTAAGGGGAATATTATCACCACATCCATGACCCCCCGTGAGGGTTCCTCCATACATTAGTAGTAGCATATGGATACAGTCATGAAATAATACAGGAACATCTTCTCCTCACCCATAGGGGTATCGTTGCACTGTCAAGTCAAGCAAATTTAGGTACCACATGAGTTTCAAGTGGGAGACAAAGTCTGGTTGCATCCGTAGAAAGAACACCTTACAAGAACCCATTAGAAGCTCAAACCACTCCGATATGGTCCTTACACCATTACCAAGGCTATGGGAAACAATAATTTGGAGCAAATCATTCCCCCATTCCTTCACTTACATTGAGTGTTAAATGTGGAGCAATGTCAACCATGATTCCCACCATTACTGGACACATCAGAGGTTGTAGAACAGCTCACTAGGGACCAAGTTCAGCAAAAGTTTCTTCATCTCATGGAGGAAGTCAATGTAATGGGGACCATTTCTTCCTAAGGGGAGAGGAATGATCCAGGTGGATTTTTTTGGCCACCCACCTATTAGTGTCAGTCTTTCCAGCCTTCCTCAGTGATAAATATGCTTACTGCCAAAGAGGTCTCAGAGTTGTTAAGTTCAAAATTTTGTCATTTCAGTGAGTCTTCAAGTCAAATTTTGGTTACTAGGCATTAGGTCTAGGTTTTGCTTCTCATCTTTCAAAGTGCCCAAAGGCCCATCCATGTCATATTCAGTTGACTCTATATCATTATAGGTTTTGATTATTTATCTCAGTTGGTCTAATGAGTCATCTTACACCTTGTCCATGTTCATTGCACTAGGTAATAGTCTTTCCTTCCTAGGGTTTTAAAGCTAATTTCTTGGATGGTCAAATATAGAAAAACCTTGTTATCATGATGTTCTACATCTTCCTTATCTTAAAGTACTTACCCAAATGCTTTATCCCTAGACCGCAAATTTCTATTTTTCGCAAAACCCCACCTTAGTTTCTACCTACAATTGGATTTCTTAGTTGGGCTCCTGTGTTTTTCCTTTTCGACCCTTTTCCTCATCAATACTGAATTTCCACTTTCCCCTGCTTCCTAACATCCCTCCCTACTCCCAAAAATTTCCTCAAGAATTTAGAAGCCCCTTATCCCCTTCATTTCGTTTCATTTCGACCAAAACCCTTGTTTCACACATCAGGATAAGTTTCACTAAAATGATGTTTCTGAGCAATCAAAGATGATATTTTCAAAATGAGAGAGGTTTTTGTCCCAAACATGCCAAGGAATAAAAACCTCCTTCACTTTTTGCACAGGTGTCATGGTTCTAAAGAAATGTCAAAAATACCAGCGAGAACGAAGGTGCTCCAAGGACGGTTGGCCAAAGCACAAAAACAAAGGAAAACGCCCGATCCACTCCAAAATTTGGCCAAAGCCTATTTAACTGAGCATGGTACTTGATTGGGGACTCCCAGCCGAAATTTCAAGAAATTTGGAGAAAATTTTGTCATTTGTGAATTTTTTGGAAATTTACAGGTTTTGGCTTCTCAACGGGTCTCACCCCCGGTGAGACCCTTTTTCATGGCAACTCCATTTTACAAAAACTCATCATTTCTAGATTTTTCATGAAAAGTTACACTTTCTCATCAATTTCTAAGAAATTGCATCAAGTTTTGGGCCTCCAAAAGGTCAAAATACATGAAAAATTTGACTTTCTACCCCTTTTCTGAGTTGCAGAAGCAGTCTTGGGCGAATTGAGCTTTGACTGGGCAAATGACCTTCAAATTCAAAAATTCCAGTTGGGTTAGAAATTATACTCGTAGACCTTTCCAACGAGCTATCCTACACCCAATTCTAATACCGGGAAGGCCTCCAAACAGAGCTCCAAAGTGTGTGACCCGTTGAGAAAAGGGGCGCGACCCGTTGAGGAAATGTTGCCAGATTTGACCAGTTCAGCCCAGAAATTCCAGTTTTGACCTTTTTCGACTTTCTGAGGTTAAGGATGATCTTAATGGATGTAATTTTGACACTTTTTGGATACTTTTACTCTTGTTTAACTCTTCTAGAAGAATTTCTGATGTAAAGGGTAAAAATTGAATGTATGAACTGATTTCCAAGTTTATAGAGGCAAGTTGTTTTGACTGCCTATTTTGTAGTGCTTAGTTTAGAAGTTGTTCAAACTGCTCCTAGGATAGTGAGCTCGACCCATGAAGGCAGGGAAAGAGGTTAGATCATCTATATTATGTACTTTTTTACTCATTGTGATGATTGGACTCTTGAGAGAGTAGTAGCTCATTGTATTATCTCTTGTATCTATGCAATTTTTGGCAAGGAAGACCAGGGTTTTGCAGTCATATTTGGGATTCTTGTGGACTCATGTGTTGATGGTGTGTTTCTTCAATCATTGTAAGCTTTTTTATGTGTTTCATTTTCCTTCTATACTTCTGCATATTAAACAAATGAAGTGATAAAGTAAGAATTCATGCTTGTCATGCTCTCCTTTTAAGTTTGTTTAATTTTGATGTTTTCTACTGTTTAAAGGGAATTCAAATTCATTGTTTGCTCTCTTCAGCCTTCTCTCTTTCATTCTTGACCATTCACTTCAGTTAAAGACATCAACACAACCTCCTACCTCGCCCCAAAGACTCCCCTGCAGAAACTGTGTCCCATCCCCGCAGCCAAATTTTCCCTCTCCTCAACTTGCCACCAAAAACCCAAAAACCCCAAAATCAAATTCTTTTATCAGTTTACTAGTCTAATATCAGTGTTACTTTGTTGGTCATCTCCCTAATTGAAAATTTTCCAAGAGAGATCGGAGAGAGCCTTCTCCTGCCTCGTAGGGCTAGCTACGACGCTGAATGGTTTGATGTAGCTTTGAGATTTGCCTTTCTCAGCCTGAGGTGAAATGTCAAATGCTAACATAACCAACGGGCTGATATTCTCTATCATTGAATAGAAAGTCTTTCTGAAATTGCACTCCTCTTCAATACAAGCTTCCTCTTCAACCTTGTTTCTTCTTCAAGGTGCACTCCCTGCGTCTGGATCGAAAGGTTCTATATTCCCTTCACCTCTTTGAAGCCTGCCTCTTTTTAGCATACAAACATGCAATTCACATCTAAAAAGCTTTGCTCGGATACCACTTGATCCATGATGTTTTCGCTTATAGATGTATAGAAAAGAATTCCATAGAAATTACAACTTGACACATAAATGTGCACATATGAAAAGAAGAAGAAAACACATAAAAGGCATAAAAAGAAGACACTAATGCTTGATGACAGAGTTCATCCAATTTGGACTATGTCTCCAAGCCCAACTCAACAATGGGGAGGCCTCTTCTTAATAAATTGCATGAATAAATGGAATTACATTCATCAATTTGTCCATAAAGAGGCTTATACCTTCAATCTTCCTGGTGGCTATAAAATGGCTGCTTGAGATCGAGTGGTATGCAACACCAAAGCTTCCCGCAACAATAACAAGAGCTGGAGTCTTTAAGCTGTTCAAAACAGATCAATAATTTCTCTCGGCCTCCTGCGAACAATGTGCTGCAACCATAAAGATGCCTCCTCCTGTGCTCTTCCCTTGATCTTCTTTTATAATGGATTTTCGGACAAGATCCCATTTAAAACGGGGCATGCCTGGTTAATAATAGAGGTTGGTAGAGTGCAATTATCGGTCGCTGCAATAGTTCCCTGAAAATGGTCTCTTATCGCTTAAAACGATAACACTTCAAAAATTCCGAATACACTATGAAATCTACCAAAAACCATTCACAAAGATTTAAAATATTATTAAATCGGGCGTATAACCTATATCGAGTCCACGGTGAAGTCACAATTGGAATTTCGCTAGTCCATAGGTCCTGTTCATGGGGAAGGGATGGCCGCCGATTGCGTCGATATCGCTCATATATAATGCTCTGATGTCCCGATAATGGTTCCACCGATCGATGTATCGTCAATCTGACTGCTCGTTCACCGATATATTGCCAACCTTTCCCTACCACCACCGATATATGTACATACACGACTGCTGGTTGCAATTTCCTCTGATCCACCGATCTGATCTGATCAAAGATTGGCGATTGGGGTTTCCACGGTCCAAGCCTTAAGTCCACCCACATGAAACCTTTGATTGCAATTTTTCCTTCAAGGTTTTAAGACCTATTTTTAAAGGAAAATCCTCATTTTCTTAAGGATTGAAGAGCCCTTCTTTTTGCAATAACTTCATCATCCGAACTCAGATTGAAATACCGTATGTGTCATTGGAATTAGAAAGGTGAGATCTCTGCTCTGGTATTTAGTTGACTTCATTCGGATCACTTTGATTTTATGAGCTTTTTCATGCCATTGCATTGGAAGTCCACCTGGATCAACCAAGTAGAGGTAAATGCAAGGATTATTTAAAGCTTGTCAGAGTTGCAGAGATAGGGATAGTTGAGGATCAATCAAGAGAAGTGAGAGAAAACTAATGGAGCCTATGGTAGCAGGTCTTGGTCTAGATACAGGTTGGATAAAGGGGATACAGTTAGAGGTGGAAGATAATTGGATACTCCTGAAAGGATGACTGGTATGTATGGGCATCATTCTAGTTGCTCGTCGTGGAGACATCAACACAGTCATCATCCTTATAGGAGGGGTGAGTTTTTAGCCAAGGAGTTCAAGAAAGTGAAGCCTCATACATTTAATGCAGAGATGAAGAAGTCAGAAGATGCAATATTGGGATGAGTTTGAGAGGCTCTTTAAGAAGAAGTACTTGTTGGATAGGTACTATGATGATAGAGCTAAGGAGTTTTATGAGTTGCAGATAGATTCCATGACATATGATGAGTACATTAGCATATTCCTAGAGTTGTTGAGGTATGTGCCTTATCTCAAGATGAGAAGGCTAAGATCCAGAGATTCATCACTAGATACTAGTAGAATATAAAGACCATATTGAGTTTGATGAGCGTAGATCATTGGAGGAAGTCATCAAGAAGCTAAAGCATTGTTATGAGCAATCAAAGCACAAATATGACCCTAAGCATGGCTTGAAAGGAAATGAGAAAGTTAAAAGGAAGTTTCCACCGAAGTGGGGAAGACCTCAAGATGCAAGTGGGAAATAAAATGTGGTTCCTTACAAGAAGTTCAATACAGTTGAGAAGGGGTATGGGTTGTAACCCAAAGAGAAATAGACTAGAGGTGATGGTAAAGGAATATTCTAGTATTGGATATGTGGAAAAGATCATCGTAAGAAGGATTGTCCATTGTGTCATGGAGGTAGGCCTCAGATCTATAGTGCTCAGTAAGCACAAAAAGTTGGGGATGTTGGTCATAGTATTCCTTGTACTTATGTAGTTGTGGACAACAAGCAGGCAGATCACCAGACATCTATCATTGAGATGGATGGTAGGCTTTGTGATCAAGTTATTTCTATTTTGATTGATCCTGGATCTAATTATAGTTATGTTAATCCTGCTATAGTGGATAAATGTGGATTGAGAAAATAAGTGAATGTAGAGTCTTGGTTGGTGTAGTTGGCTACAGGTATTAAGAAGAGAGTTCATCACTAGGTAAGAGCTTGTGCAAAGTTGAGTGGTATGCCTACAACAAAACATTTGAATTTACTGCTATTGAGATCATATAGTATGATTTGGGCTATGGATTAGTTGTATCTTGACAGACAAAAGTAGATTTTTATGACAAGGCTATTGAGTTCCTAGATAATAATGGGGAGAAGGTAATATTGCAGGGAAATAAGAAGCCTACATCAGTGAGGATGGTCACAACTATGTAGGTTTAGTGTAGTTATGGGAAAGGGTGTGTAATTTTTGCAGTTCATATTTCCAATAAGAAGGGTAAGGATGTTGAGGATGTAGAAATCTTCAAGAGGTACCCTATATTAAAGAAATTTCGGGATGTGTTTCTATTAGAGGTTCCGGAGTTGCCTCCTCATAGGGAAGTGGAATTTTCTATTGAGTTGGTACCAGGGGTGGCACCAACGTCAAATGCACCTGATAGGATGAGCACTCTAGAGTTAGTATAGTTGAAGTTGCAGTTGAATGAAATTCTTGAGAATGGATACATTTGACCAAGTGTATCACCTTGTGGTACACCAGTATTGCTAGTGAAGAAGAAGGATGGTAATCTTAGGTTGTTCATTGATTACTTGCAACTGAACAAGGTGACGATCAAGAACAGGTACATGTTTCCCAGAATTGATGACTTGTTTGCTCAGTTGAAGGGAGAAACAATCTTCTCAAAGATTGACTTGAGAACAGGATACCATCAAGTACACATCAAAGAAGAGGACATCAATAACATTGCCTTTACGATCAGGTATGAGCATTATGATTTTTTTGTAGTTGCATTTGGTTTGACTAATTCTCCAGCTAATTTTATCTGTTTCATGTATAGTGTGTCGTATCCTTATCTGGAAAAGCTTGTTATTTTATTCATTATTGACATCCTGATATATTCTAAGAATGAGGAAGAGCATGACATGCATTTAGTATCAGTGTTGAGGTTTCTAAGAGAGCATAAGTTGTATGCAAGGATTAGAAAGTGTAGTTTCTTTCAGATAGACCTGCACTAAAAGAAAGCATACCACTAGATCCAGAAAAGATAAGAGCTATTATGGAATGGCCAACTCCTAGAAATGTGGATGAAGTCAGATCAATCATGAGTTTATCAGGTTACTATAGGAGTTTCATCAAGAACTTCTCATGCATTTCCTATCCTATTACATCATTGTGAAGTAAAGTTAAGAAGTTTGAATGGATAGAGGAGTGTGCAACCAGTTTTGAAAAGTTAAAGTAATTGTTGATGATTGCTCCCATGTTAAATATTGCAAATCTGGATAGAGAGGGTTTGCAAGAGATGGTTTTGTGTAGTCCTTAAGCAGGAGGGACAGATGATATGCTACAACATGGCTATGCACTGAGGAAGGATCATGGGAGTGACCGAGGCTCTCAGTCACTTGGAGGGCTTAGCAAGGGAGCGACTAGGGTTCTAGTTCAAAAAAATGTATGTTGTCTTAGGGACAGAGCTCAAAGAAGGGTGGGTCAGCCCTTTAGGGGTCCTATAGCACCTGAGGAAATCCAGTAAGGTCTTTTTGTGTTGACTCCATTTCCTTAAGGTCATTTAGGAGGTTGAGTCATATCATAGTAGCATTATGTTTCACATTTACCTAGAGTGTTTGTAAAAGGAGGTGAATGAGCGTAAGGGGCATTACAGTTCATCCTGCTACTTTGTAATCACTTTACATTTTTGTATGAATTCTAGGATGATATCACTGTAACTTGAATCATTATCTATTAAAATTGAAACATCATGGTCACTTAGCTTACCTTCCATCTCAATGATGGATGCTGTATGATTTTCTTGCTAATTGTCTACTGCTACGTAGATCCTAGGAAAACTTTGAGCCACTTCTCCCACTATTTGAGCCGCTTAAATATTATAAATTTCCAGTCCTGTGCTGCGCTGGTGTGGGAAATATTTCCTTCTGTGGTTTTCCCAACATGTCCAACATCGCAGAGGTTCCTTCATTTATGCTCCTTGTTGCACTTCCAAACCCTGTTGTGCATTATTTTTATCAATAGATCTCAGTTTCTAATGAAATTGATTCACAAAATCTTGTTGCTTATTTTCCTTCTTCTCAGCATGCTTCTTAGGCTAGGTCATTGCCCTATCAATGTTGTCTCGATGCCTTCATATTCCCTTAGATTTCGGTGTATGTCTTTCCTGCTCAAAACAATGCTTTAATTTCATGACTACATCATTTAGAGTTTGTGGCTCCTACAACTTAATCTTATCCTTGAAGACTGTGGGAAGACCACTTACAAACCTGTGAATCTTTTCCTTCTCGTCCCCTAGGTAGGGTACATATTCTAGTAACTCCAAAAACTTGGTGACATACTCATAGTCCATCATATGCCCCTTTTTGATTTCTTAAAACTCCTTAGCCTTATTGTCATAGTAATACTTAGATAGATACTACTCTCTGAAGTGTTTTTCGACTTCCTCCCAATTCAACTCTTTCTCAACAATTCCTTAGACATTCTTCAAGTCCTCCCACCATATATCTTCTTTCCATTTTAAACTAAAAGTTGCAATCTTTTCTTTCATGTTTTTAGAATAATCATGAATTCTAAAGAACTTCCTCATGCCCAACAACCAAGATTATGCTTCTTATGATTTCTTCATATCTCCATCAAATGTGGGTGGCTTGGCCTTCCTCAACTCCTCCGACATATAGTACTTATCATTCCCTTTCTGCTGATGGTGAAAGTTAGAATAATGATGGTTCCTTCTAGTAGCAAAGCTATATGGCCTCTTCCTTGACATGCTACCTTCAAGTTCCTAAGGGCTCCTCTTGCCTCTATGGCTAAACCTCTCATCAAATTGTCTCTACTTTTGTAAATCCAAAAGGTTTTGTAGAACTTGGACTGCATTTATCTTGGCCTGTCTTTCTTGAGCTCTCACCAACTTCTCATTATCTTCCTTGAAACACATAACTTCAATCCTTAGGCTTCTCAAGCTGTCCAACCAATCTGAAGAGTTATTCCATCCCCCTTGGTCAATTGATATCTCTTCTTCATCATCCCTAAACCATTCGCTTATTGGTTGTGATTGGTCTGAACTATATTGTACCATCACTATCACCATTGTTGCACTATCTCTTATTTAGGCTACTTGCAATGCATTGTCAATCACACAAAATTGTTAGACATTTTATAATAGGCAGATAATCATAAAATCATGGGGTTTCCATTGAGATCTCAGTTTTTTCATAACAACCAGTTTAGTATGTTCATAACATCATCAAATAATCAATCTTCAACATGCATGTACTTATAGTTGATTCCTTTTTAAACTAACTTTTAACACCTAAACAACTTATTAGATAATTTTCTAAAAATCCACATATGACTGAGCCCATTCAGTCCAAGTGCTTAACCATGATCTGATACAACCTACAACAACACCCCTTACTTAAACAAATGACCAAGACACGATCACTCTCAATACCTGATCCTCAGAATACTGTTATGACAATGGGGTATACAAATTTTAACTTTCATGGAACTCATATAAACCCAAAACTGTCATCAACATTATATTCATCTCATTGAAACAAATCCAGTGACATAAATTCATCCCAATCCAAGCTACGGATTGAGATAAGTACCCTTTCAAATTGGGATCCACTCCCCCTAGCCACATCAACAATCTGCCATGTGACAGTGTGTCATTGGCTATAGTGATCAGCAGGCACACCATCAGGTCGAGTCAGCCTTTTCTCGAAGTGAAAAACTTCGAAAGTTAACCTGGTCCCTGAATCCCAACCTCCCAACCTCTAACCTTTTCAAGGTCCACTTCCTTGATGGAAAAATTCCTTAGGCGACTATCCCAACCTCCCAACCTCCAAGCTAGTCGGGGTCGACTTCCTCGATGAACCACTTCCTCATACGACTGTATTGACCTCCCAAACATTGACCTAGTCAATGTTGACTTCCCCTATGGACCACTTCCTTAGACGACTATCACGACCTCTAGACCTCTGACCTAGTAAGGTTGACCTTCTCTGACCTGGGCGATTTTTCATTGAATTCCACAACATTCTTGTAGCTTCTAGAGGTCAGATTTAGAAGTAAATTTGAGGGGATTTGTTGAGGTTCTTCAAGGAAAATTATGGATGCAACACTCATTCGTGAAACTAAGGTAACTTACAAGGTCCTACAATAACTCAAAAAGCAATAAAAAAGGGCCAATAAAAGGATGTTTTTCTCCAGAAACCAAAATAAATGACAAAGCTATCAACTAAGGAATTTTAATCCCTTAACTGCCCAATAAGCTCAAAGACTAGAGACCTTGCATCTATCATAGTTCTCCATCATTTCATAATTAAGGAATATACAACAGTAAACTTCCCACTGAAGGGTCATTGACCTTCTTAGTCATTCTTGTAGTAGTGCTATTCTGACACTACAAGGATAAGTCCTCCTTACTCCTGTCTAACTTCATTATATAATTATCACTTAAGGAATTGTAGTTCATTCGTATGAATTAAAAAAGGGTTCTAACATCCCATCATGTATAACCATATGTCAATCACATACATAACTTGTCTATAACAAGCATGTATCCACCTTATAATCATAACAATAAACCGTGAGATCATACAAGGATACACATAAGAACTTATATTTAATTAACACACTTAATGGGTGACTAACTTTGGGACTTGAACTCTCCACCCAACAGTAGATAGTTGCATCCAAGCTACTTGCAACTGTCACCCTCAAGCAAGATCCTAAGGGATTGAGGTGGTATTTCTCAAGGGAATAATCAACATATGTTAGCTGAAACAGGGGCTCCTAAAGCCCTCCTACCTCCACCCATCATCTACTCAGAGGTAAGTTACATTCAAGAAATCCAGAGGCATGCTACCTCCACCTTTCATCTAACAAATAATGATCAACAATAGATATGGAGTCCACAGGTCTACTACCTCCACCCTTCAACTAATCAATAACAATTGACCAAGTTCAAGGATCCCTTAGAATTACAATCTCCACTCTCGCTAGCCATCCAGAAAGCCACCCATATACTACAAGGAGTCTAGAGGTGTCACCTCCACCCTCCCAGCATGTAATATAGTGGTTCCACTCAATCAAAGGAAATACATAACCCACTGCCACACACAGGTTACACTAAATTAAGGGAATGCATAACCCACTATTAAATGAAAATAAATGGATACCTCCAGAGTTTCCTTTACCAGAAATCCAAGGGATAAACCTTTACCCCGGGCTGTCAAAGGAATTAAGGGAATCCATAACCCACTATTAAATGAAAATAAATGGAGACCTCCAGAGTTTCCCTTACCAGGAATCCAAGTGATAAACCTTTACCCCAGGCTGTCAAAGGAATCCAGAGAGTGTTATCTCCACCCTCCAGCCCCCTGGGGTGTTTGAAGATTTGCCCTCACTTGGAGGAGCACTCCTACAGTGCTCATATTTCTTCACAGAAGGATAATGACACCTTGAGAGTAAAGGAAAAATTCAAACTCCTCCCAACAATTGAACGTGTTGTTGTTTACCAAGAATAAAAACAGTGTAATTTGTGATTGTTTCTTCTAATCAAGCTCCCTTTACTCTTTTCTCATTGTGCACACATCACACTTTGTGCTGCCCCTTTTCTAATGCTCTTGAGTCTCTCTACCTATTGTCGACAAGATCTCAAGCTCTCCCTCTATCTTATTGTCCACGCACATTTTCCATTATCTACTCCTTGGCACGGTCTACCTGTGCTTGAGAGTTTTTCTTTTATTTTTCTCTCTTTGTCGCTGCTCTCCCTTGTTTTCCCCTCACTAAGAAAAACCGAGGTTTTCTTTTCTTCCTCCCGTTATCCACACATTCTCCGCTTTTCTTTCCATGCTTTGCATCCTTGTTATCATGCCCCCAAGCCTATGGTGGTCTTTCAACCGTTCCGGCGAGGTGCGGCACCACCGAACACTTTCTTTTTAACAATACTCATGCACATGGACTACGCCTTAATTCACTTTCTCCTACTTAGTTTGTGATTCTCAACCAAGTATTATTATGTTATCCTTTATACCAATGAACACCCATACACATTCATTATCCACAACATTATATAAAAGAAATGCAACAGTATAAAAGGAGGGGAAACTCCCTGCAATATGAGTCTGCCCAACAATATATTATACAATCTTTCGTTTTTACAATGCACAAGTTAAATCTTGGGAAACCCCAAATTTACACTTAGCCAAATATACAACTTCGGCAAACTCGGTTGCTCAGCTTGTCGGTACCTCCACACGGCCGCCGCACGACTAACCAAACCTTCGTTCACCCCGTCGCACCGTCGTGTCGTTTGCCAAACTTGGGCGCACCTCCAAGTCGCCACACACGGGCGCCTCCAACCAAGGCACACTTCCATCCACAAACCAACACTCCAAGAAGTCTTCGTGCACACTTGCACGATGGGCGGGCACTCACCTGAGTCACCAAGACGCCCACGCCAAGTTGTCACACAAATCGACCCTCCACACAATCACCTCGGGCACGTCTTGCCCAACGCATTCACCTCTTCACCAAGAGCTTCACCAAGTGCGACTCTACCAAGTGAGCACATGAGCTATGCGCTCATCTCCCTTCTAATCTGTGAACAAGTGCCTTACTCCAAGAGAGGAGTGCGTATGATCAAGTGTGAATGTGTGATGAATGAGTCCAACGCTCATCTAATATATAGTGATCGCAATGGGGTGGTGGCTCACCCAGCTGACCACCAAGTCTCCGTCTACACACCCCTCCGAACACCCACCTATGTGCCGGCCTTTCCCTCCATGGCAAGTCGGCCAACCCACATCGCAAAAGCCCAAATGTGGGTATAAAATCTCCCATCGCAATCCACATGTTCATCGCATGTATCATCGCACAAGTGGTCACACCACAGCTCGCACTTGTCTATCCACGATCGCACTTCTGCCCGTCGTTCAGTTGTGCACGACCACCCGTCATGTGCGCACGCCCGGTGACCCAGTGCCCAACTGCGCTACACAACCGAAGGCTTTACATCCTCCTCCACCTGAAATCGTTGTCATCCTCGACAACATACCATCCTGGTAACCATCCACCAAGATCATCCATGATGTCAACTCCTCCACATACTGCAACCATCACTAACATATATGTAGAACCACCGTCTCCACCATGTCTCACCCTGGAAACCATTTGTCACCAAGATAACCATACCAAGGTATGCACCCATCGGTATGTCATATATCGGAATTCATATCAATCCATGATCATCAAACACCATGTCACATTCTCCACATGTTGCTCTCCATCGTGGAAGGCTGGGCCCTCCATCTCAAGCTACATGCCCACTGCAACATCTCGTGTTGACCTCATCATGTGTCATCCCATGTGAACTGCTGCCATGATACTCCAACACAATGCTAACATATCTTTGTACACTTCTAGTCCCCATGTTTGAAGTAGTTGGATGGCTAGTCCAACTGTCACGCTCAACCCATGAGAGTGAACATCTTCATGCCACCATCAATCGTTTCTCAAAACATCCCTGTCACATCCTGAACTCGATCAAGAATCCATCTCCATATAAGTAAACCATGCTCAGGTCCATGAAGTAGCCCTCATCTCATCTACAACATGTCATCCATGATGTTTAGTGTCAACGTGCTACATGAAACCAACCACATCTATCCCAACATCATCCATATGTGTGCCTCCTCAATATGAAGAGACCATCTCCTCAAACTCCAACTCTCAGTGTGCCACATCCATGTCCATGAAGCTACCTCCATCACATCTGCGATGTGTCATCCCTCAAGTCTGCCATAGAAACAAGCATACACCTGTCTCATCTATCCATGTGCTGCCCATGATCATAGATCAATCAGCTCCCATGTGTTAAAAGTAGTTGAGTCTCGTCTCAACCCATGCCCAAGTGTTTCCACCAAGGCACCATCATCATCGTAAATCCATCACTCCAAAGCGCCTCATATCGATCCTCTACATCAAGTCACTCTTCCAAGCCATGTCCCATGCATGTACTTGAAAGTATGCACCCCATCCCGCATCAAAGTCCCTGACCTCAGCTCCTCAATGCATCAGATCCTCTAAGTCCACCATATATGAAGTCCCCAAAAGTCACAACAATCGCATATCATCATGAGCTCCATAAGCCATCCCTAACCAAGATCTCAACAAGCATACAAGTCTCGGCCCAAAGGTCTCTGCAAGATGCCTCAGCTCTCCATGTAGTAAGAATGCCCCATAGTCTGCTCATAACTCCATCCAAGTCCGTGGCCTTGTTGTACAAGAGTGCACAACTTCTCCATCGGCTCATAAGTAATAAGTCTCCATGTCACATCAACAAATCCATCTGCACAACATCCTTGCTTTGGCACTCCTCATTGGATGCTCATAAGTCACACCTCTACAAGTGCTCCCACATAATGTCCCTACATAAGACTGCCATGCTCCATGTCTCCAACCTGATGTCCATGACTAAGTTTCCATGTAGTCCAACCAATTAGACCCACCAAAACAATTGGTCATCCTCACCCAAGTCTGTAATCTTCGGTCTAGTGAACTCGGTCACCCAACCATATCATCATCACATGAGTCTCTCCATCATAGCTCCTCCACCAAAGTGTCCACCAGGACTTGCTCTTGGTCACGGCCATGAGAAGTCCACCAAGCAACTCAAGTGTGTGCCCTCCAATCTATCCATGAGTCATGCCGGGCACTTAGCCATGTGGCTAAAGCATGACCCATTCCTCCACAATGGTCATCAAGTTCCACCCTTGTCACGGGCCTTTGTACCTTCTCCCATAAGGTCATAAACAACCCCAGCAAGTCCTGCAACAATCAACAATCCTTTCTTCTCCATACAAGGTCTCATCATAGTCATCCATGGTAAGATGCTCCCTAGCATCGACAAACTGGCTTTGCCCTTCCCTGCACACGGTCCATCTACCAAATGCTCAAATGAAACACATGTATCAATACTTACTTCATCATCATGAGGTTCCTCCATGAGAGTACCCTCATCCATACATGTCTGCAAATTGCACGATCATGGTCCAACTTGATCAATCTCAAGCTCATCCTCCATCATGATCATGTCTGCAACATCATCAACTATCACGGCTTCCTCTTCCTTGTTTGCACAATCTGCAACTTCATCTTGCTCCATTGTCCATCCAAGTTGAAGAAGCTCATCTTCAACATTCTTTTCCAAGACTGCAAGCTTCTCACGAATCCGGGGATTCTCCTCTTTCATCTGCTTCAACCTGTATAAGGTAAGCAAGAGCTTCCCTTCAACATTCTTCCAAACCTGCCATGCCTTGTAATTCGTCTTTCCCCGGTTCGTACTTTGTTGGTCCACAGATTGCCCAACCGTGTATTACCTACCCACACGCAGTCCCACTTGCCCACCTGACAAGTCGCCCAAATCGTATGACCATCCGTAGTACGCTTCCCCATTCTACGACACCCGGTACCAACCTTCACCAGCTTCCCAAGTCCCCTCAACATGACCACCCTTGTTCCACTGTATGTGAAACTAGCTTCCTTCCCTGCAAGTACCTGTTCCACTGTACTCTCCACGAAACCCTGCTCAACCAATGCTCTGATATCAACTCACGTAGTGTGTGGGTCACACTCTCCGCAAGCTACACCAACTCTGATACCAACTGTCACGCCCCCAAAGCCTACGGTCGGTCTTTCAACGTGCCGGCGAGGTGCGGACCCAACCTTTCTTTTAAAATACTCATGCACATCGGACTATGCATTAATTCACTTTTCCACTTAGTTTGTGATTCTCAACCAATATTATTATGTTATCCTTTACCAATAACACATACACATTAATTATCCACACATTTATAAAATAAAGCAACAGTATAAGGGATGGGTGCAACACTACGTGAACAATTCTTCATGCAAAATATTTCTAGAACCTTATCGATGTATGATTTTTGAGACAATCCTAATATCCCTCGGGATCTATCTCTATGAATCTCTATGCCAGTGAAAACAGAGGCTTCACCCATTTCCTTTCTATCAAAGTTCTATTTCAAAAATTATTTTCCCTCATGCAGCAACCCCAAATCAATACTGGTAAGTAGAATATCATTCGCATAGAGGACTCAGAATATGAATTTTCTCCCACTAACCTTAAAGTATATACATTGATCCACAATCTTCTCCTTAAAAGTTAATGAAGAAATGACATTATGAAATTTAAAATAACATTGATGGGAAGCTTGTTTTATCCCATATATCAATTTTTTAAGTTCACAACCAAATGGTTTTCTTTATCTGAAGCAAATCTTCAGGCAACATCCATTCGATGTAGCTCTAGATTAAAATAAGCTCCTAATTACATGATTATTGAAACTGAGTCCTTTGTAGAAACTGGGGAAAAGGTCTCATGGTAATCAATATCTTCTGTTTGAGTGAATCCTTTAGCCAAATTTCTAGCTTTATATCATTTTATGTTGCCAGATAAGTCCCCTTTGGTTTGGTAGACCCATTTAAAACTAATGGCTTTGACTCCCTTAGGAATTTCAACTAAATCCTAGACATGGTTCTTATCCATTGAATCTAGGGTATTTTTTAAGCATTTAAATGTTATGTCTATTAATAGTATTATAAGTGATTATTCTAATTTGAAAAGTCATGCGTATAGAATGTAGGCAAATATTCAATAAAAAACATGTAACTCAATTTTAATATTGGTAAATATTTGGTGAAATTCATCCATTTAATAATATATATGTAAAAAGATATGCGATTTTTTTTACCAAAATCGCAAATTTTTTTTTTGAAAAAATATCCAAAAATAGTCAATTTGTGAAATCTCACCTTTAAACCTTGATTGGACCCAAATCTTCTAACATAGTATCATGCCAGAGCTTGGAGTTTCCTTGGCTCATGGTCTATGAAAATGAGATTGGATCTTCTTCAATTACAATCTCTTGGTTAGACTCTTGTAGGTACAAACCATAATCAAAATAAATTGCAAGTTTACTTATTCTTGAGGATCTCCTTAATGTTGACATTTCATCCACATTTTGTTGTATTTGAACAATAGTTTCATTGACAAGTTGATCCTCATTGGGTGGCATTTCATTAGTTTGAAGTTCTTAAATAATGAAATCTTTTGTATTGTCTTGAAGTACAATTAATCAATACATATTTGTAGCTATGATAACTTGAGCCTGCATTTTGTCAAATTTAAATTTCAAGGTTCTCACTCCCACTAATGCCATTATCCTCAAGAAACCTTTCATTTCTTGCTTCAATAACATTAGGTGTATGAGAAGGACGATAAAACTTGAATCCTCTAGACCTTTCTTTCTAACCAATGAAAAAACCATTGATTATCTTTGAGGTGAAATTTTTCTCTAATGGATTATATATCCTAACTTCAACAAGACAACCGCATATGTGTACATGTCCTAAAATTGTTTTCCAACCATTTTATAACTCGAAAGGAGTTTTAGGAACTTCCTTAGTGGTAACTTTGTTTAGGATGTATACATCGGTTCTTAAAGCCTCACTCCATGGAGATAATGAGAGACTAGAGTTACTAATCATACTTCTCACCATGTCCATTAGTGTATGTTTTCTTCTTCCAGGGACACCATTTTGATGTGGTCATCTAGGCATCATGTATTAGGTGACAATGCATTTTTCCTTAGGAAAGATGGCAAATGGACCTTGTTTTTATCGTGTACCCATGTACCTTCAGCCATACTTTCCACCTTTGTCTAATCTCATGATTTTAATTACTTTTACAGTTTGCTTCTTTACATCTACCTTGTAAGTTTTGAAAGAATTTAGTTCCTTACTTTTCTTAAACAATAAATAGAGATACATGATCATGTGTGATCATCTATAAATGAAATTAAGTATTTTTGACCATTTAGACATAGAGTAAAAAATGGTCCACATGTATCAGTATGTACAAGTTCTAATATTTCCAAACTACTCCTAGTAGCTATCTTACTTTTGTGGTATGCTTTCCATTTATTTAGTGCACACAAAAACCAAAAATAGAGGAATCGAGAGTCTCAAGGATTCCATCATTTATTAATATTTTTATTATCTCTAAGGAAAATGTGTCCCAATCTCCTATGTCAAAGCATGGAAAAATTTTCATTCATAATACCACTCGTAATTCCAATGTTCCCATGCAAGGTTACAAAATTGGAATCCAAAGAAATATTTAAATGAAGTTTATAAAAACCATAAACAAGTGTTCCATTACCAATAACAAGTCACTTTTTGATGAGGCTAACATTATAACCAATAAAATTGAAACTAAAACCATGGGAGACAAGCCTGGAGACTAGAACAAGATTCTTAGTGAAAGAAGGAATATAAACTACCTTTCAATATTTAAAACAAAGCCATATTTTAGAAACATTTTGAAGGTCACAACTCATTCTACACATGCATTCATCTTGTTTCTTGAATAGATGAAGAGTTCACTTTCCATTAGTTTCCTTAAGTTGATTAAACCCTACATTTTATTGATAATAGGGATTGAATAACCAGAGTCAATACACCAAGAATTATCAAAATTATCAACGATATTAGATTCACAACACTCTAAGGAAACAATATTCCCTTTCTTTTCAATCAAATTTCTATTTTGAGCACTACTTCTTGATGTGTCCTTTCCTCTTATAGAAAAAGTTCTTTTATGGTATCCTTATTTTCAACTACACCAATTTTTGTATTCTTATGCATTTTCTTATAGTGTGCACCCTTTCCTTTTCCATCAATTAGTAGATGAGCACTTTCTAGTTTCTCCTGCTTCAATCTTCCTTCCTTTGGAACACACATGGTCAGTAGTTCATTAATTGACCATTTCTCCTTATGTGTGTTATAGGAAATCTTAAATGGCCCACATTCTATAGGAAAGGAGTCGTGTATGAATTGGAAAAGGAAAGAGTATTAGAATGTGACCTCTAAAGCTTTTAGTTTAGTAACTATATCTCTCATCTCTATATTGTGTTCATGTAATCCCTTATTATTAAAAAGTTCATGGATGATAATTTTTCATCAAAGTGTTGGCTAGTTCCTTTTCAAAAATCGCATATTGTTGTTCAACAACCTTAATGAATTATTTTTCCTTAGATCATTTTAGGAAAGAACATTGAATATATTTTTTAACAAGGTCCTTGACAAACATTAAAATTTAAGATATTAGATCGCTCCAATTGCTCATATGAAACCCTTTCCACTAGCGTACTAGATTTTGTAGGTATGGATGGTTCAGTCTCACATAACACTAAATCTAAGTCCATGCACCCTAATGCAAGTTGAATTTTGTCCTTCATGTCCTCAAAATGATCACCAATTAATGTTGGAACATGAGATAATTCATTAGACATTTTTTTAGATGGAATAATTGAAAGATTAAAAAAACAACAAGATATGATTCATATATGACCGTAATTTAGATCATTTACCAATGTTAATAATACTAAAAGAAAAACAATGCATCATGATAATCGTTTGATGGGCTGACATTACAATATGCCAATTTATTTGCTCAATAACTTTATAATGCAACTGATAGATATGACATCAATAGGGATATGACCAATTACTTGCAGGACTTTATAATCATTTCTAGTTTGATCCCAAATTTGTCATCACATTCAAATTAATTCATGAATTATGATTTCCTCCTTGTGGGGCCAAGGCATATCGATTTCATGATTTAGTCACAATTTTGATGCTGTTCATTAATATATCACTTGTGTCCAATATGTCATTTATACTTTATCATTGACTTAAGATGTTGTGGCTACTCTATGAGTCAATTAAGCATTACAAACATATAATAACATCAAGGATAATAAAAACGCACTCGCTAATCTCATGGTCAATGCATCAAAAATATTATTATACATTAACTAATCATAATGTCAATGCATCAATTTTAATCATACATAATCAAAATATATGAAACAGACATGCGTAAATATGATTTGTTTGTGTTTATCATGATACATAAAAAATATATGAATAACTATTTTTCTTGATGCCATGTTCAAATAACATTTTGGCATCCATTAATTGTCAATTATAGTTTTGATATATGCATAATTCATAACTTTCAATTATAATTCTATCACATATATTCACAATAGATACATCTTGTCATGAAATGCATATACCCGTGGATTGTTTTGATAGTATCATCTTTGAAATACTAAATTGTTACCATGTTTCATCATTAACTAACTCCAATTATGTTGAAATATCTTTATATGTAAATCTCTTTTTCAAGTAAAATAAGGAAAACAAAAGAATTTCCTCACAAATTGTAAATTGAAAACCAATTCTTTACCGCGTAAAAATAGAAAGTATACTTGGACATATCCCCTTATTTCATGCATGAGTAACTCTTTCCCACAAAAGGTAGAGGAAAAAGTCAAAAATACTTCATATGCATATATTAAAACTCATATACATCTAGTCATATGTATATCATAATAGTTAACTACATTTTTTTTCTCTGCAAAACCATTGGTATACTAACATAATTTCTGGGTAATCAATATTTATGAGAAAACCAGTGAAGATAACACTTTTTTATCACAACCCTAAAACAAAAGACTACCATAGAGAAAAAACAAATTAGAGGCAAAAAGGGGAAAAATTCAAATCAAACACCATAGTTTGAAGGATGACTCTAATACCAAATGTAAACTTTAAATTTGATGGAAAATAAAATGGAAAACACCTCTAGTCATGGTAATTAAATTTGATGTAGGGAAAATGTTAGGGGCTAATATTTGCAGGTGGGCTAGCTTTCCATAGTTTTTTCAAAAAAGATGTGTCAATTCCTATTGTTTCTAAAAATTGTTCACCCAAATTTTATAGGAAAAACAAATTGCCTTAAAAAGTTCAAAAAAATTATAGAAACTATATAAAATCATCAAAAGTTTGTATATTTTTATAAAAATATCACCAAACATTTCAGAGTTTCCATATTGTGGACTAGAAAGGTTTCCGAAGGTTTGTAAACTTGAATATTTCCATCCTTAAGATTTTCCCTTAGTTGATGTAGAAAATCCTCACGAAACCACTATGGAGATATTTTAATCTATCCAAGATTTATTGTGTCAAAATATGGAGTCATAAGAAATTTATTTCTTGATAAATCAGGGACCCTTCTAATCCACCCATCCTTATAATTATCTTTCCATCAAAGGTAATTAACTAACTTGGAGTTAATGGGGTGGTTTTTATCGATCATAACAAACACTTCATGGGAAGTTTTGTAACCACATATATTGGTTTGTGGCAGTTTGGGCTACAATAAGAAACATTTCTAACATTAATAAGAAATATTTGTAACAAAAAAACTAGATTCATGATAATTAATTCCAAAAATATCACCTTTTATACTTTTATTTATTACAATAGCTCCATGGACGAATTGTCTTCATACATATATCTAGGAATTACGCCCATCATAAGCTCAATTGGAACTATAACATTAAGAAAGGATAGCTGGAGCTTGGAAATCTTAATATGGGCTTGAAAGAAACTATAAGCTAACAAATCTTTGGATTTGGGATATAACAAATCTCCTCTTTGAAAATCTTGCCACACCTATTACTTTATATGGATGTGAGGTTTGGGGTTGAAGTATAATAATTTAGCAAGTCATGAAGGAATATTGAACAAATCCAAAAGCAATTAATAACCTACAACCTCAAGATTAAAGGAAATACTCCCTACCCTATTGTTATAATTGAAGCAAATTTTTTCCCTATTGAAAGCATGGCTATGACAAGGTATTTTATCTATAAGAAGAAGTTATACAACAAGGATGCGAAATTTTTTCCTAAATTTGTTTGTAACTCTAACCACTCTAGCTATAAGCCCTACATTCGACTCAAGCAAGGGTGGAATATAGATGCCTAGTCCTACCTAGGAGGAGATTAACTTGCAAAATTAAGATAATATTAAAAAGATTATTACCTCCAAATGTAAGGAGAAATTATGGGAAAATAAATAGTTAAAGGGGAAAAGGAAACTATGATATTGTAAGTAAGCTATCAATCCCAATCTTGAAAACTAAAACTATCTCTTTGCCATGACTAGTGTTAAGAAGAAAATGAGAATTGCTAAGATTATAACTAATTCTCATAAGGTTCATAGTTAAACTAGACGTTGGTCAATTTCCAAAACATCAGGGGATGACAGAGTTTGTCACATGTGCAATCCGAGGAGGTTTGAAGATGAAAAACTCTGTCTTAAATTGTTCATCTTATACTCAAAGTCATTCCAATTTTCCAAATATCTATCACACTGTCAACCTTCTTGACCTTTTAACTCAACAAAACTATAGTAATCTTGGAACACTTCTCTCACTTTATAAGTATAGAATAAAATGTTAAAAAATTATATTTAATCTCTTATAAATTTTAATAATCATTAATCATTATCATTGTCTTCCTAATTTTACTATATTAATACTAAAATTTTATTTTCCATATAAAAATTACATATATAAATTATTATAATTAAAAATTAAAATAACAATATCACATTATATATTCATAATCAGCCAACCACTTTGCAGAAAATTTACAATATGTTTTGACTTTTTATTTGTGAATGAATATTATAATAATTGTATAGTTTGTTATGTACAGATTTATATTGTGTTCTTCTATTCATAAATATAATATAATAAAATAGTATTATTATTATTCTAATATTTTCTTTCAGGATATTAAAAAATTATTATAATTTTAAAAAATAGTATAATTTAATATATTATTATAATTTAGAAATAACGATAACAAGCTATATATTTATATCATTTAATCACTTCCACGTAACGTCCACAATACATTTTGTGTCTCCCACTGAATATTATGATATTGTCTATCAATACATTTAGGAAACCTCACCTGTTAAGTACAAATTTGTATTGTGTTTCTTATATTGTACTTAATATGCTTTTTTCTATCTGAATCTTATAATATTGTATATTAATATATGCAGGACACCTCACTTTTTAATTTGATACGTCACTTTCAAGCACAGATGTATATTGAGTTTTTCTATCTATTTACGACTAAATAATATTAGACATTATATCATAATATCTATATATTTTAATTACAATGGATAAGTCATATACATTATAATAATTTGTAATATTTAATTTCCTCAATAAAAAGAAAAAATCGCTTTACTTCTCTAATTATTCGAGAGTAATCTGGAGAGAATATTGTGCTTAGATGTGATTTACACTATCTTTTATATTCGTATACATCTCACTGCCACTCAACACTTAATTATATATCTTTTCTAATCCACGAGGTACATACATGAATAGTTAGAAAATATTTGTTAAACATTCAAAAGATGTATCACTATTATGTTTAAGTGGAAATTTAATATCGCGAATATATTTATTTAGGAAAAGTAGTTTATTAATGTTTTTGCACTTTGATGAAATTTGTCATCTAAATGGTTAAAATTATTTGGATCACTGAGTTATACCAATTCTTATTGTAAATCATGGTGGAGTTTCATACATAAATAATTTTAAAGTAAAACATTTAAACTAATCATACGAATAAAATTTAATTAAAAAACAATGGTAATATTAAAAAAACAAAATCAATTTTTATTTTTATTTTTTTATTTTTTATTTATTATCTTGCTCTCAATAAATATAATATGAAACATATATTTTCATGGTTATGAGAGAAATGTGGCTTATTCTAACATTAGTTATTCAATATCTCTTCCTGCATGATTAGTTTTAATAAAGTTAAATTTCATTATAATAAGCACATGCAAATTAAAGGTATGGCAAATAAATTAGTATGTTATATAAATGAATGAGTAGTTATACATATAAATATTTAAAAATAAATGATGGAACTCCCAAATAGGTACAATTCCAAGTTTATTTGACCATTTAACATATTTTAACTTCTGTTTTTGCATTTGATAATATCTTTTTTGAGTTATAATGCGTTCTTGTGAAGGTTAGGGAATATTTACTATATCTTGTGTCCTAATGCATTGAATGTGAGGGACAAAGATGATTTATTGTGCAGAACACATTTGGAGACTAGTGAGAAGATATTGTGGATGTCTTGTAATAATCATAACAACTCAGTTGATTTTGAGCAGTTACTACCCCACCCCCCCCAAGTGATTGCTAGTTAACCAAGAGACCAAATCCACTTTTGTAGGAGTTTGGAGGAAGCACCACGCCCTCCTTTCAAGGAGGTTTCAAATTTCTTAAATTATATTTTGAATGCTAAATAGAGTATATATAGGACCAAATAAAACATTTAAATTTTAATAATAATATATATAATTTAAATAATAAACCATTTTAATTTACATTAAAAACAAATATAATATGAAAACCACTTCCTCTTAGAGTGCCCTGCATACAACCACATTAAATCTCAATTTCACAACCTTTGTTACAATACTGACCTTCCTAGCCTTTGACAATGCCAAAATTATGGTGAACTCGGGAGGCTTCTCTCCAATCTTTTTGAGCATAGGAATAAAATCTTAAATCAAAATAAATAATTTGTCTTTTTAGGTCCGATAGATCATTATTTGGTCTCAACGGACGTTAACCATCATCATCATCATCATCATATATATAAAATTTACATTAAAATATTTCACATGATATGTATATTGAGACATTTTATCACACAAATTAAAATGGTTTATTATTATTAGATATATATAATTAAAATGGTTTATATATCTATATATATATATAATATATATATATATATATATATATATATATATATATATATATATCAAATTATATATAATATATATATATTTAATTAAATATTTTACATGATATGTATATCGAGCAATTTTATCACAAAAATTAAAAATGTTTATTATTATTAGTATATTTTTAAGTATATCAATATTAAATCTATTAAATTATTTAATGATAACCCCACATTGAATATTTTATATACAAAATTAAATGTTTATTTAACAATTTTTCTATATATAGATATATGAAGTGAGAAATCACGTAATGAATAAACATAGATCTTCAATAGTTTATTTAAATCTCTGTTGAAAATATTTTTGAAAAATATAAGATTTAAACATCTTATTCGTGCATTTTTTTTACTTATATTCATTTTTTTTTTATTATAGCCGACATATTTTTCTATTTCGAAAAAAAAAAACAATTTTATTTTAAAGGAGGATGGATGAACATACTTACGCATCCCCCTCATAGTGGGTCGTAGAATGAGCCTCTGGACTCAATAAGAGAGCCTAACAACTCAGTGGGGATTCAAATTCTAGAGGCAAGATAACGACTATTAGAGGAGACTTTTGCTTGTTATTTCTATTGTCATGTTACATTTTTGAACAATTTTGAGATTAATGAACATCATTATTTTGCTTCTAGTCTGAGTTTTCTTCAAGGGAGTTGCGTTTCCTTGGGTCAGGGACTGACCCAAGTAATCAACCCCTTTCTGCTATACATTTCTTTATGCATTTCTTTTCCGTGTTCTTAGTCTAGTGGTGGTTCTATTATGCACATCCACTTTATAACAAAATCTTGGTCTCTGCAGGTTGATAAGTAAGTTCTATTGAGTTGTTTGGTTGTGTACCTTGTGTGGGAAAGCAATAAAAATAGTTTTCCCTTGATGCAATAAGTATATTCTATTTTAAATTCAACTCATCCTTTCACTGGTATTTTGTTCTCTACAATTAGTGTTTTGGTCATCATTTATTCACTTTGTTTTCGTTAGTTGAATATTTATCTTGTGTGCAAATTAAATCTATTGGTTCATAGAGTAAAGTAGCATAATTTTCTATTCATGAGCATCACCTCCACCAACACTCCTTGCATCTCTACTTATTTCTCCAACTTGTCTGCATACTAAAAATTACATCACTAAGCTACAAGAGACTCTTAATTTTGATTTCCCCTTTTCACAAGTGGTCTATTAAGTACATCTATCAGCGCTAAGGTCTCTTGCGGCCTTCCCTAGCTTCCTAACACCTTATCGCACCTTCAAACCACTCGTAGAACAACCATACTACTCTCGGATGCAACCATATAGAAAAACATGACATCCTTTAGCAATCTTGTAGAAATGCACATAATTCTTCAAAAAAGCCCATAATTGCCTGTAAGGCTTTATTTCTGCTTATCATTAGTCTACAACATCCTTTGAGCCTTGAAACCAAGCATGAGCAGACCAAATACCCTCTAGATAGCTTCCTTTCATAGTTGTAGTTTCAATCTTGCACTTAGGGTATATTGTTTTAGTTATGTATTAAGTAGAATGAAAGTGGTTTACCTTGATCATTTTTTAGAATTTAATGGTTTTTGAAAATATAATACAATTTACCTTATTTTCAATATCATAGATTTTCTTTTTAGCAAGATAGATCAAAGTTACTTTCATGGCATTTACTTTCATGCAAGTAGCTTGGGGTTACTTTCGTATTATTTACCTTTTGCAGTATAGATTAGGATTTTTATTCTAGCATATCCTTTCATGCAAATAGATTAGTGATCCTTCCATCTAGTAGAGCAAATTATGCTTAAATCATCTCTTTTCTTCTAAAGTTAAGCTAGGTAGATTGCCTTTTTGGATTTTTCAAAGTGGTGTGTGTACATCTCAATTCAATTCATTGCTTCAGAACAGATTGAGTAAAATCTTGCTTGTTGTGCATATATCACTGACAGCTGTTAATTTTGTACAAACTATGTATTGATAAAGTAAAGTTTGTAGCCTTGAGTGTTGCAGCATTCTTGTTGTAAAAATGGGACTCATCAATAAATATAATTTTCACATTTTTAAAAATAAGTTGTTAAAGATAAAGTATTTATTAATGTAATTAATCATTGGGATTAAATGACAAATTAAGAGTAGTAACCTTTAGTTTATTACTGAATTCATTAATTTTTTCACATTTAATATTTAATTTTAGGTAAAATTTGTAAATACCATTTAATTATTTAAAATGTGATTTAAAAAAAAAATGTTTCTTAATATAATCATATTTAATTAGTTATTTTTTTGTTAAAATAGAAAATGATGCCAAATAACATTATCTTTTAACATTAACTAAAAGATAATCTATTGTATTGAGAAGGATGAACTATACATGAAGAAATTGTTCAAGGAGTCCTTCATCTCACTATTATCAAAATTATGTACATACAAGCAATTTTAAAAAACCATCCAAGAATCCCAAACTTCATGATGTTTGTGATGCAAAATGTTATTTCCTTGCGAAAAGTTCAAGTGTATATAGAAAACAACAATTTTAACATTATGAAATAGAAAACATTGCTTAGAAAATGAGCACATAGAAAGGAAACCAATTATCTTTCTCGTTATATATATATATTATATATATATATATATATATATATATATAAATTATATTTATTCGATTGTATTTACGAAGATGAAACACCTAGGCATAAAATTCCCAATATTGTAACTTGCAATATCAAAAGTTAGACAAATGTAATTATAGTTTATCTTATGGAAGAAAAACTATTATTGAGAACGAAGGAATAAATAATTTAATCCATATACATTTTGTTTCCATAGATGTCAACACATCATGGATGATATCTAATAAAACATTCATGGTGTACCTCATTGTTAATGCACAAAAAAACCCTATATAGAGATTCAAAGATAAGCCTTCTATCTACTATTTTGTTATTGATAGACTTGAAGATATTGCTTAGAGTTTCAAATGCGTGTATGACATGAACGCTAAGGTATGCATGATATATATTTATATAAATACAATTTTTTTTCTATATTTCATTATTGCATTAGTTATGATGTGATATCCATTATTCATTATAATAACCCAAATTTCTTGTATATTGTTAGTTGATATTTATTAGTCACTGTTAATATTTTACCTCACAAATAGAGAGATCTATGAGCCCTGATGGAATATAGAGGAATTGTGAATGAAATAATTGATGCATGTCCTTAATCATCAACTTAAATATTATGGACATAATGCAACATGAAATACCATGAATGTGGAATTTAGTTGACATTGAATGTATCAAGTGACTAATAAGGAGATCCACAAGGTTTTTCATCATTTTCCACATAATAAATGGTCTAGTGGTACGTGCATGTATTTTCTCATTAAATTGCTAAACCAATTTTGGCATATAAGATTTTCCTATTGTAATGGATTGTTCAAAGCATATTTTATAGATTAAAATGTAAGGAAAACAACTAAGGATGGTTTTATTGAAATGCATATAAATGGTTTTGCATTTAGTTACATCAAGGAAAGATGGCCAATTTGTAAGGAAGGATCTTGTAATATTACACTTTCTTTGGTAGCCATGTTGCCAATATATTTAGATAGAGAAACTCAATCTTGTATCACCGCTATGATGATCTCTTATGTGTATTCATACATCTTATTACTAGGTTGGTGAGGTATGTTTGGTTGGGATTGCATCCCCATAATATATATATATATATATATATATTATATATATAATATATATATATATATATATATAGTATAGATATAGATATAGATATATATATATAGTGGACTTATGCCCATGTTTGCATGTTTCAAAGCCATTGTGTTAGTGTTGTAATGGCTAGAGAACGTAAGTGAAAAAAGGCTAGTGGTTCTGCTGCTGCTGCGTCAAGATGACACAGTCCTAGATGTCGACGGATGTTCAGACATATTTAGTCTATCCAAGAGATTTCCTAGCGATTCTACAGGAACTTGTGATGAAGGGAGACTAACTTTTGATGAAGAAGGATATAGGGTGATCCCGGATCCAAAATGAAATGGAGTACTAGATGGATGATCCTCCATAATCTCTTTTATAGCAATCAATCCAGGTGGGAGAGGTAGACAATTAGGTCCATAAAATATTTCTGGTGCCAAAGAAGGTATAGACTCTGCAGCAACAGTTGTTGGAGGGGTAACACCTTCTAAATCAACTGTAGATGTAGCCAATTTAGGAATAGAAGCATTTACCCTTACACTAGGACCAGTTCTAATGTCCTCTTATGGCCGCAGAACTTCTTCTGTAAAGGTAGGGGTACCAGAGATGGTTGGAGTAACCAGAGTCCCTGAGGATGTTGGAGCACAAGTCCCAAGCAATCCGGAGGACTTTGACATGGTTAAAAAAGTTCGCTTTGTCCGAAATAGTTTTGTTTCCAGAGTCAAAGATGGTTGACTCATTAATCTTCGCGAATGACGGGGTTTCAATTGACTTTCTTCCACGATTGCAGATTACTCGATCAACTCAAAATAAGGGAAAAATGATTCCGAATTAAATGAATTTTAGACACTTTGACACAACTTGCTTTTTCAATTTTTAAGAGTCAAGAAAAAGCTAAAGATGACTCTAGTCGCCTTCAATTTTTAATGAGCCTAAAGTGACAAGTGCTCAAATGGACCTTTTCCTTTAAGGAGTCTGAAAAGGAATGAAAAAGACTACTCTGGAAATCTAGACAGAGGGATTACCAAACCAATCACAAAACTGCAGAATACTTTTTACAGTATGGCAATCAATCTTCCCAAATGTTGTGCTCAGTGCATTGCGATCGATAGGGTAGTAGACATAGCTCCCAAAGGATAAAGGATATAACCTATTGTGGTCTCCCAATATATACTCGACGGTATGTGGGAGCACAAGTCCGTAATGGCACTTGTCGTCTCAAAGAGGAGGAATCACCCAACCTACAATGAAAGCGATAGTTACCAGGCTTTACGATGCTGGAATACGTCTCTAGCCTAGACTTATAAATGTTGTGCGTTAGGTTCCAAAGCATTTTTTATGTTCATTGAATTTATTTTACAGTTGATATTTATTAAGAAGTTTTCCTTTCACGTTCACTGCATGATGTAGATATACAATTCCTAAAATGCAATCTAATATGATAAACAATCGTTTAATCTTCTTTTTGCAATGAAAATCCTAGTTACTAAGGAAAGAGAAGTAGGATTCTTTCAACATAGAGTAGAGAGCACACACTAGATGCACTTTCCTAAATCAAAATCAACAAGCAGTATAAATGCAAATGCACATGCATGTATTTGTTTTCACTTTCTTAATGTGTGAATGAAAAAAATAATGCTAAGTACAAATCTGAATCGTTTCAAGCGAAAGTACTAACGATTTTCTTTTCAAAAGACGAAAGGAAGATAATGACGACACTTTGTGATTTTGAATTGAAAACTGCTTTCGACACTTGAAAACCTATTAATTCAAATCAAATACAAGAGTAACAATGTAATCGACCATCAAGAATAGTAGGATTATTTTCTTTAACTAAAAACGACACTTGCGACACTTCCAAATCAAAATATGACAGTTTGATTACGCTACTTCTTTGTAAAGGAGAACCGTAAATGGTGAACAATAGATAAAAACATTTATAGTTCTTTGTACTATGGAGGCTAAATCGTGCAAAGGAAGGGAGTTTCGATAGTGGTAAAATGATCATAGACAACAAAATTCTTGAATAAAGCTGAAGAGAGTTAACAAAAACCAAAATCTCGAAGCAGAGGATGTCTTATTTGATCATTGCACCTGTGACACAGAGAAAGAGCGATGAATCTCACCTACTACACATGGGAGGTGCGATGCATCCAGATTCCTAAGAGGAGAAGATGTGACGGTCTAGGGATGAGACTTCAACTTGGTTCTTGGTCACTTTTTGTAGCTTAGTTTAGGGATTTAGGCCGAGCTAACGATAGTCAGTAAATGCAAATCACAGGGGTTGATCTAATGAGGCTACTTTAGCCACCACCAGGGCAATTAGGATGTTTGCAAATCAATTATTCAATTTATAAACAAAACCCAGAGATTGAATAAAGCAACATTGATCTACTTTGCACTTGCACAGCAAATGCAGTTCGAAGGCTAGCTGGCTTGACTTCAGGCTCTGTCTATAAGCTTATAAAGCAAATAAATATAGACAAGCAAACAAGCTATTTTCTCCCCAGCAGAGTCGCCATTTTGTTATCGGGAAATCTAGTGTCTATGCAAAGCTGCTAATCCCACTAAGACGGGTATCTATCTTAGAAACAAATAGATTAAAGTTACTTTAATTTTCCTTTACGAGAAGTAGATAGGAGAGGAGCAAATAATACCAACCTCAATCTTTCGCTCGGTTCCTTGCTTGTTCCTTCTCCTCTCCGACAGATCTTTGCCGCTCTTTCCTTGATCACTCCACTTCAAAGAGTATCTATAAAGTCAAAGTAGCATAATACCTTCAAAGTGTAGAGATCTACAATCATAAACAATATAAGACTAGATATATATTGACCACAAAAATGCACATATTATCATGCATGCAAGAATGTGTAGGAAAACGTGAATAGATTTATTGATATAAAGATTATAAGAGAGGATTACAACCCATTTATCTGACCGAGCATCATCCTCCCAGCATGAAAGCCCTTCTTCACCTCATGAAAAGCTTATATCACCCAACACCATGATATTCCACCAGGAAACCAAGAACACTTCCTTACAAGATACAAGATTCCAGCCCCCAACCTCTAGATCTCTGGGATGGGGGATCCATATATAGATATTTGCAGAGGTGTGAGTCAGCTTTGGGTTTTTGATTAGTGTCATTCCACTGATAGTTCTCGGCTCCACTTGGAGATTTCATTAATCTCTTAGTCACCACTGGGCGAATTCTGAGAGGCAAGTGTCATATGAGAAGTTTCTAGAAGATTCCTTGATCATCCACTTAGCAAACTGTCTCTGCCACTTGTCTATTCTCACTCATCGCACCCTATAGAAGGAATTTTTAGTATGCATCGCACCTCCCATGTGTAGTAGGTGCGATGCATCGCACCCTAACCATGGAGCAAGTGAGAAGGTCCAGTTTTGACCAGTTCTGAGTAGTTTTCTGTGGAGAACTTCTGGGAGATGATGTAATCAGCTGACCTTGTTCCTTCATGGTGTGTAACAACACTTTTAGGGACTCAGAAGCCCTTGGTTTATGGACATATATGATTGGGGTTGCAGTGGCCAAATATGTATATAACACGTATATATTTCGGTGGTGGAACTTCAAATGAAGACATCATCCAAGAAATCAAGTTTGATCAAGGGAGCTCACATAAGGAGTTCTACGGTTGAGTGAGATACGAAGGAGTTCAACGAAGTTTGAAGGGTGAAGGTGACTACTGCGGGTGCAGGTCATGAGCCCACACGATGGGCAGGTCGACACAAAATGGAAGGCAAGCATTCAAACAGTTTGGTGAGTCAAGCAGGGCTGCACGATGGTGCACCACTGACGAGTTGAGGTGAACTGGTGAACGGCTGGGTGAACATGCGGATGAGTGATTGGGTAGGGTGTGTCATGCCCCTACACTGGTGGTAATCTTCCAACTACACTATAGCGAGGTGCGGAACCACTGAACACTTTCTTTTCACCAATACTTATGTTCATGCACTACGCCTAAGATTCATACTTAGTTTATTTTTCATTAACAAGTATTACATTTGTCCTTTATACAGATGAAAACCCATACAAATTCACCATCAACAACAATAACATATACAATTTCACAACAGTATAAAGGAAGGAGCAACTCCCCAAATTTAGACTCAGCCAAATTTCCAACTTCGTCATGTTGTTTTCCTGACTCGGGCATGCCTCATCATAACTGTGTCACCTCACCCAAGCACCCTCCACACGAGTCACACCTCCATTTCACCAAACCAGCACTTCACCCAACTTCCATTGTTTCGTAGTGCACGACGCGCTTTACCCGGGTCACTCGTTCGCACGTTCCAACTATTTCAACCAACTCTTCGTTTCATCATGCACAATGTGCCCTACCTAGTCGCCTGTCCACACATTCACTCGGTCGTTCACCTATTCACCTCAACTTGTCAGTGAGTGCACCCACCATGCAGCCCTTGCTCAACTCACCAAACGACCCGAACACCTTGTTCCTTCATTCTGCCCATCCACTCAACTTGTCAGTGGTGCACCCGTTGTGTAGCCCTGCTTGACTAGTTGAACCATCCTGAACAATGTCTCCCATGTCGAGTCACTCATCGTGCGAGTTCATGACCTGCGGCCCATAGTCACCTTCACCCTCGCACTTACTACGACTCTCCAACTCGCTCAACCGCATCACTCCTTCATTGATTGAACTTGTTTCTTGGATTGAATCTGCCTTTGTCCAACCAACCCACCACCTATACATATGGCTGGTGGCAGGTCGTGCCACCTAGCTGACCCACGTTATATCGCCTAGATGAGTCACCGCTTTCTTTATATGTTCGGTCGGCTCGCCTAACTCATGGGTGGCTGCCCCTTCACAATGCCCCATCGCATTGTTGATTCAAGTCAGCCATCAACTCAATCTTGGCTCGCGCTATAAGTCCATGACCAAAACTTTTCCCACACATTTTTCACTCATGTGTCTAGCCCGTTTTGACCGTAGCTCATCTGTTTGTCACTTCGCTCGCTCAGTGGGTGTACCCACCCATTGCATGGACCACAGGGCGTTACATCCTCCCCCACCTGAAATCATTGTCATCGCTGAGAATATCTCATCCCAGTAACCATCCGCCACCAAGATAACAACCAATCCTTTATCCATGATATGAACCAGTCCATACACTGCAAACATCCCTGCAACATATGAAAAACAACTGTCTCCACCATGTGTCATCCCGTCATGAACTGTTTTCAAGATACTCCAACATAATGTTGACACATCTCTGCACACTATCAACCCCCATGACTTGAACTAGTTAGGTAGCTAATCCAACTGTTGTGCTCAAATCATAAGAACGTACATCCTTATGCCTTAACCAGTATTTTCTCAGACTCTACCACATCTTGGACTCACCAAGAATCTCCCCATGCTTAGGTCCATGGAAACTCCATCCCATCTGCAACATGTCATGATGCTAATGCCAAGCCATTCTTGCATCATCTACCTGTCATACCTGCTCAACCTATTTAAAGGAATCATTGTCGTGAGCAACTAACAATGAGCCCCATCTTCTAAGTCATCTAAGAAGATGTGGAGGGAGTAGAGCCTGAAGGCTCTCCCTTAATAATAAACTCAGTCCACCTGTTTGGATCTTCTATCTCCATCCTCTATAGATATGTGACTCGATCCTCCTCCTGGACATTCGGCCTCACATAAACATCATCATCCTCAACATCCTCGAGCCTCCTAGACAAATCCAAGATACTATTGGATAGTGTCCTAATAACTTGTGACTGTTCCACAAGATTTGCCTCAATAGTAGACAACCGCTTACACACCTCATTCATCCACTTCTCGTCCTCCATTTGCATCACTACCAGCTTACACTCAGGTCTTGTCACACCAAATAGTTGGAACACCAATGGGTACATCTTCCCTTCCATCGTAAATGTATAGCTTCTTCAAATGTGGAACAATCATCGCATCATATTGTTTCAAGAATTCCATTCCTAACATAGCTTCATAGTCATTAATCTGCACTACAGTGAAGTCGACTTTCCTAGTCCACCCACCAAGTGTTGTATCCATCTCTTCAGCTACACCAATTAGGGAATCAGGAGGAGAATTCACTGTCTTCATTTGTGCCTTCACTGGTACAAACTTCAGCCCAATCCTTCTTGTAACGTCCTCACTCATGAAGTTGTGAGTAGCCACACTATCCACCATAATGGGTATGTCCGCACTCCCAACCTTCATCTGAACATACTCCAAGTTTTTCCTTTCTGGATCTCTTCGAGAGGCCACTTCGATAGCAGATGTAGCTCCAGGTATCTACATCACGCCCATAGAAGTTCCTTCTTTCTTCACATTAGACTATGCCACCACAACCACTTTTGGTCTTGAAGGAAAATTCTTCACCATATGTGGTTCCACACATATCCAACACTTCAATGGTTTCTTTGTCTTCATCTTATCATATGATTTCGAAGCATCATCTTTCTTCTCTTTCGGCTTATCAAACTTCTTCTTTTTCTCATCAGAAGTTTCATCATAATGCTCCACCAAACGATCCACAACAGCAAAAGCCTCCACAAGTGTCTTAATCTTCTGCCTCTTCACTTCATTGCGTGCCCAAGGTTTTAGCACAATGATAAAGTTGAAAATCTTGTCTCTTTCTACCATGTTTAGAAGTTCCAGAACTACACTTGCAAACTCCCGTTGATATGTTTGTAGACTTTCCGTTTGCTTAATATACTTTATCTTCATCCTTGCTTCCCATGTTTCATCCTGAGGACTAAAGTGGGTCTGCAAAACCTTCTTCATGTCATCCCATGAAGTTATGTCATCAACACTACCATTGGTAATCCGATCCATCCTCCTTTTCCACCACATCTTAGCATCCTTCGTCAGGAATTAAGCAACCACTTTCACCTTAGTTTCCTCATTTGGTAAACCCAAGCGTTCCAAGTATTGCTCCATATCTCATAGAAAGTTACCAAGAGTCTTCACACTTCTTGTACCATCATAAGATTCTGGTTCCTTGACATTCACATGAGGCACTCCTCCACCTGAGTTATGTCTCATAGCCTTCTTCAACACCGCAATCTCATCCTTTGCTTCATCAAGAGATTTCTGCAAGTTCAAGATTTCTGCCAAACCTTGGTCTCTTGCCTTCCCAATCTTCTTTACTTCCTCTTCAAGTTATGTATACTTAAAGTTAGTATACTCATATCGGGTCCAGATTTCATCAAATTCCTCTCTCATCTTCACATTGCCTTCTTGATCTTTAAGGATCTCGGCCACTCTTGAAGTCCAGAAAGAATCCAATTCTTCCATCCTTTCCAATATCCTGTTTATGAAAGCCTCAGTTGCATTGTGGCTAGATTCACACACAATATGAGATTCATCTGCCATCTCTACCATCAGCTTCCTTCTTTATGATCTAGTATAGACCATCCACCATTCACCAGATTCCCTGCAAACTGAATCAACTCTTGATCAATGATCAACTTCTTTCACTTGCACTTCCTGAATCAGTCTCTGCACCACTATCACTTCACCAAGTTTCCTGCAAAACTTGGACTAGCTCTGATACCACATGTCCTGCCCCTACACTGGTGATAATCTTCCAACTGCACTATAGTGAGGTGCAGCACCACCGAACACTTTCTTTTCACCAATACTTATGTTAATGGACTACGCCTAACATTCGTACTTAGTTTATTTTTCATTACCAATTATTATATTTGTCCTTTATACAGATGAAAACCCATACACATTCATCATCAATAGCAATAACATATATAATTCCACAAAAGTATAAAGAGAGGGGCAACTCCCCATTGTAAGTCTTCCCACAATATCAATATATAGAAGTTTCACTTTTACAAAGTATAAGTTAAACCTTGGGAAACCCCAAATTTACACTTAGCCAAATTTCCAACTTCGTCCTGTCATTTTCCCAACTCGGGCATGCCTCGTCGTAACCATGTCGCCTCACCTGAGCACCCTCTACACGAGTCACACCTTTGTTTCACCAAACTGACACTTCACGAAACTTCTGACATTTTGTCGCGCACGGTGGGCCCTACCCAGGTCGCCCATCCTCACGTTCCAACCGTGTCAACCAACTCTTTGTTTCATTGTGCACGCCATGCCCTACCAATCTCCCATCCACATGTTCACCTGGTTGTTCACCCGTTCACCTCAACTCGTCAGTGGGTGCACCCGTCATGTAGCCCTCGCTCAACTTGGCAAACTACCCAAACACATTGTTCCTCCATTCCACCCGTCCACTCAACTTGTCGGCGGTGCATCTATCATGTAGCCCTGCCTGACTCGCTGAGCCATCTTGAACGATGTTTCCCATGTTGAGTCACCTGTCATGCAAGTTCATGACCTCTACGCACAGTCACCTTCACCCTCGCACTTGTTGTGACTCTCCAACTCGCTCAACCGCAGAAATCCTTCGTTGATCGAACTTGTTTCTTGGATTGAATCTGCCTTTATCCTACCAACCCACCGCCTATACATATGGGTGGTTGCGGGTTGTGCCACCCAACCGACCCACGTTATATCAGCTAGCGGACTCACCACTTTTGTTATATATTCGATCGGCTCGCCCAACTCGTGAGTGGTCGCCCCTACACAATGCCCCATCACATTGTTGGTTCAAGTCAGCCAGCAGCTTGACCTTGGCTTGCACTATAATTCCGTGACCAACACTTTGCCCATACATTTTTCGCTCATGTGTCTCGTTTATTTTGACCATAGATCGTCTGTTTGTCACTTCGCTCGCTCGGTGGGTGCACTTGCCCATCGCATGGAACACAGGGCACACCGTGCACGACAAAATGAAGAGTTGGTTGACACGATTGAAACATGCATATGAGCGACCTAGGTAGGGCGCGTCGTGCACGACGAAATGGTGGAAGTTGGGTGAAGTGCTGGTTTGGTGAAACAGAGGTTTGACTAATGCGGAGGGCGGCTGGGTGAGGCGACACGGTTACAATGAGGAATGCTTAAGTTGGGAAAACAAGATGATGAAGTTGGAAATTCAGCTAAGTGTAGATTTGGGGTTTCCCAAGATGTAACTTGTACTTTATAAAAGTGAAAATTATATATATTGATTCAGGCAGACTAATATTGTAGGGATTTGCCCCTCCATTTATACTATTGTGCAATTGTATATGTTATTGTTGTTGATGATGAATGTGTATGGGTTTTCATCTGTATAAACGAAAAATATAATACTTGGTAATGAAAAAGAAACTAAGTACAAATGTTAGGCGTAGTCCATGAACATAAGTATTGGTTAAAAGAAAGTGTTCAGTTGTGCCACACCTCGCTATACTGCGGTTAGAATATTACCACCAATGTAGGGGCATGACACCAGCGACCCAATGTACCGCGGTTCACCCTACCGCAGTGACCCAATGAATCATGGGGATGGTGGGGTGATTCCAAGAATCACTCCGTCGTCCGCTCCACCCTAGCAGCCCAACAACCCGCAGGGTGGCAGGGTGATTCTCGGAATCACCTCGCCATCCGCGCCACCCCGGGGGCCCAATGACTCACGGAGGTGGTGCGATGATTTTGGGAATCACTCCCCCTTCACCCCACCCCGGCGGCCCAATGGTTCGCTAGTGTGGGGAAGTGATTCCGATAATCACCTCGCCGTCCGACCCACCCCGGCGGCCCAACAGCCTGCGAGGGTGGCAGTGTGATTCTGGGAATAACCCCATTCTTCGCCCCACCTAGGCGCCTAATGATTCACGGGGGTGGCGGGGTGATTCTGGGTATCACCTTGCCCTCCATCCCACCCTGGAAACCCAACGACAAGAAGGGGTAACGGGGTGATTTCAAGAATCGCCCTGCCCTCCGCCTCACCCCGGCAGCCCAAGGACCTGTGGGGGTGGTGGGGTGATTCTGGTAATCATCCTGCCCTCCACCCCACCCTGATGGTGCAACGATCTATGGGGGTGGCGGTGTGATTCTGTGAATCAACCTACCCTCTTCCCCACCCTGGCGGCCCAACGGCTCGTGACGGTGGTGGATGGTTCCAGGAATCACCCTACCTTTCACCCCACCCTGATGCCCCAATGGCACATGGGGGTGGCTGGGTGATTCCGGGAATCGTGTCGTGCTCTGCCCCATTGCGGTAACCCAAGGGCCCGCGGTGGTGGCAGGGTGATTTCGGGAATTACCTTGCCCTCCGCCCCACCCCGACTGCCCAATGACCCACGAGGGTGGGAGGGTGATTCTAGAAATCACCCCGCCCTCCACCTTACCTAGGAGGCCCAACACCCCCCAGTTGTGGCAAGGTGATTCTAGGAATCACCCCACCCTCGACCCCTCCCCGATGGCCGAACAGCTCGCGAGGGTGGCAAGGTGATTTCAGGAATCACCTAACCCTCTGCCACAACCCAGTGGCCCAAAGGCCCGTTGTGGTGGCGGGGTGATTTCAGGAATTACCCCGCTCTTTGCCCCACCCCTGCTACCTAACGACTCGCAGGGGTGGCTGGGGGAGTCTGGGAATCAACCCGCCCTCTGCTCCACCCCGATGGCCCAACAACCCGCAGGGGTGGCACGGTGGTTCTAACAATCATCGTGCCCTTCACCCCACCTAGGTGGCCAAACGGCTCACGAGGGCAATGAGGCGATTCCGAGAATCACCCCACCCTCCACCCCACCCTGACGGCCCAACAAACCACGAGGGTGGTAGGGTGATTCCGAGAATAACCCCACCCTATGCCCCACCCCGACAACCCAATGGCCAGCAGGGTTGGTGGGTGATTCTAGGATCACCCTCCTGTTCACCCCACCATGGCGGTCCAACAACCCTTGGGGGTGGCAGGGTGATTCCGGGAATCACCCCGCTGTCTGCCCCACCTTGGTGGCCCAACGGCTTGAGACGGTGGCGGGGTGATTCCAGGTATCACCCTGCCCTTCACCCCACCATGGCCGCCCAACGACCAGTGGGGTGGCGGGGTGATTCTGGGAACCACCCCGCGGGACGTTGGGCCACCGAGGTTATTGTAATTGTCAAGCTTCAAGGGAAAAACAAATTCAAGGATGCAGCTTACATGGTAAGACATTTAAAATCTATATTTGATTAATGTTAAGGAATTCATTTATGTACAAGTTGATTGAACCTTTACTATTTCATGTTACAGGAAAAAGTCAAATCGTCTTAACCGTGAAGATCAACTATTTGTAAATGATTGTGAGTTCAACCATATTGATAGTTGGGAAAAGATGATAGCTATATGTCTATGATTTTTAATCGGGTAGATGGAAAGAATCATAGCCAAATACTGACTTATGATGCTGTTGTGAGAAAACTAACATATGAAGACAAAGAAGCAAAATGAGAGAACCACAGTTATTGATTAACTATCATATAGCCATATGTTCAAATGAAGGAGATTGGGTTCTTGATTTATTTTTTGGCTAAGGTAAGCTTTATTATATGGAATTGAATTTCAATATGTTATTTCTTAATTTATATTTCATTGTACTAATTTACTTCATTATTTCTTTTTTGGTTGATAATTAGGTACAACACTAGCATGTTACCTTCAACAGGGAAGAAATTGCATTGCCGTTGAAAAAGATCCAATACAGTGCCATTTTATTCAGCAAATAATTAATGCTCTTCAATTTCTTCCAGATGCAATGCAAGAAATTGGGTTGAAGGAAGGGGACCTTAGTGAATCACGTGTGGCAAAAAAGGCAAAGGAACCCCAACCACCATTACACGGAATGATTGGAAAGGCATACATTGGGAGATTTGCAGACATCAAAGATACATTAGAAGAGGAAAATGAGCAAAATGAAACAAAAAATATTGTGGAAGAAGACAAGGATGAAACTCTAGAGGACGAAGAGTTTGGATTATGTGATATTGTTGATTAAAAAAAGTTATGCTTGGAAATCAAACTCATTTTTTGTAACTATTAATTAGTTATGCTTGTAATGTTTTGACTTCGACATTTAATGAGAATAATAAGCACTCAATTAAGGTTGTTAAGCATTAAATATTTGTATTATGTGATTTTCACACTAATTTTTATGTTAATCATTATTTTTTGAAAAAATTAGTGATTATAAATTTTTTTTCGTGAAATTCATAAAAAGAACTATTATTTAACCATTTTTAGTTAAAATTTTCCTATAAAAATTGTGACTTTGATATGTCAGCTCTAGCAAAAAATTATCAAAACGTGTAGTTTTTTAGTTATATTTATGTTAAAAATGGTTATTTTTATGTGAATTGTTAAAAATAATTATTTTTTAGAGACAATTATTTCATGTGGATTGAATGATTAATTAACGATGTATAAATATGTAGAATATAAAAAATTTAAAATATCGATCTTCTTATTTAAATATGTAAAACAATAAAAATCTCACTACAAGAAAAAAAACATAAAAAAGAAGACCACTTCAAAAATTATTAAATTTAGAAAATAATTATTTACATTTCATACATTAGAAAATTTAAAGTCAAAAATAAGTTTTTTAAAAATATGGTCTGATGCAGAATTACCACTTTTTTAAATCAACATGAAAATCACTACCATTCTAAAATGCAATTTACATAAAAAAAATTAAAGTGTCAAAAACGATGCTCTAAAAAAAACATGTGTATTCTGCATCACCCCTTTTCAAAATCGAGTCACTTTTTTGCTATATCTACGAAACGAGTAACAGTATCAGTTCTCATTTCAAAGTTTACATTATTAATTTCTCTCGTTTGCAAATTTTGAAACTTGTTAATAAGGATCAAAAGCTTTGCATTTTTTACCTTGTCTATGTTTTGTTATACTTTTTCCAAAAAAAACCAACCTTGGTGAGCACTAGTTACTACTACAATCATAGGGATTATGGAGTTTTCAACTCCATGAAAAAGATTCCACAATTCTCTTGAATCCTTTCTTTTACTTTATATTGAAGCATTTATTTGGGAATTTGCCATCATTTCTAACTTTGTATCTTCAGGTACTTCATATTTTGCCACAATTGCTTCTCAACAGCCCAAATTCTTCAAAAACACCTTGATCTTACTTACTCGTATTGCATACTTTTTACCATTCAGAATGGGACCCTATTTCATTTGATCGTTGGTGGAATCCATGATTGGTTTCGGTAACAACTCCACCTTTTCATTGAATGGGGGGCTTCTCCCCAATTTTCAAACCAATTAAACGCTAACAGAGATCTTAAAACCTTGGCACGAAAAAAATTGGCTTACAATGGTGGTTGTGAGAACTACAAAGAAAATTTGATACTATTAGAGTTTCTCCATATAAGGCTTCGAATGGGATTTACAATGGCAGCTCCATAAAAACAATCTTAATGTAAACACATCTAGTGGAAGCTCAACAATGAAACATGGACTTGCAATGGAGGCACCGCTCTACGAATAAATCTCGACTTGGTTTTTCCATATACATCCATTCTCTTCATAGGATCTCTCCCTTGATAGGATCTCCTCTCCAAATAAAACTGATGGAATGTTTATGGGTTTGGCATGTATGGTGATTTTTATTTATTTATTTATTGCTTCCTTCTATGATGGTTTCTCTTTCTTTTGACGGTGGGATCAAGCCATGACTCTCTCTTGATAACACTTTGTCAACAATTATAACATAAATGAAAACCCCTGTAAAAAGAATCATTGACAGTTATTAGACCTTAACAATGGGCTGGGAAGATCTACAGATAAACTCCAAACAAACATAAAAAAATCCAATACGAAAAAAAATCATCAACATGAGTCCCTTTTTTAGAAAAACTCTTAAAAAAACTCTTCATCTTAATGGATTGAACAACGGGTACCATGTCAAAATTAAAAAATACGAATAAATAAATCCAAAAAATACATATAACAAAAATTAATAATAATAATTAAAAAAAAAAAAGTGAAATCAACACTCGGAAAATATCAGAGTTATTTTTACATCGATGTCCAATGCACTTCGTGAATCCTTACCAAGCTTGATATAATACAATTATTCGAGTCTTTTTTGAATTTGTGTTATATGGTGTACACTAGCTAAGTTTATCATATAAATAACTCTAAAAGAAATTGAAATGTTTAAAAAATATTTCGTTGGTAGACTTATATATTTCAATTTCTGGTGAAGGAAGGCTTGTTGAATTTGATTTTTTTATTTTAATAGATGGTTGAGATAAATCTTAGAGGGAATATGCTAGGTATATCCTTCGGCTGATTTGATGATCGACAAGTGAGCATTAAACTTCAAAAAAAATATATTAAAAAGCATATTGGAATTTTCAAGGCAGTTGGCATTTGAGGTAACTAGAAAGATTATACAAGTGTTTCGACCAAGTGGTGTATCCCGTATTCCCATACTATAGTAACATGCCTTTATCGTCCTCACATTTCTATCTGACGTTTCATGCTAATTGATCCCCTATTGTTTCAAGATTTATTTGCAGCCACCCCGTTAGTCAGAACAAGTTTATGTGATGTGATCATGGTAGTCGGAACAGGATCTAATCCACCAACTCTTAAACATGAGGATTTTGTCAATATAATGAAACATGGAAATTTTGTGAATACAATGAATAAGATAAAACATTTTTATATTATTTATATGTAGCCTTTAATTTGTTAGTTCGGTTATCTGAGTTCAAATTTAATGATACTATTCTGATCAAGATGTAGCAAACAGTGATATTTTTTTGTATTTGGCAACTAGAGTATGGTTTGCAGCATTTTTAAGTGATGTCTACAATACTCTCAAAGATTTTAGAGTTAAGTTTTCTATGATGAATAATGTTTTAGAGTTAAGTTTTCTATGATGAATAATGTGTGAGAATGTTTAATGTTAGAGTAATATATTCAACATTAGCCTTTTATTTCAAAGGGTTATTGTTGGACAAGGGTTAGAGAAAGACAATCATTTTCGTTTGCACAAAAAGTATTTGAAAGTTGTTCTGAGGCAGGACATCATATTTTTTGCCACGAGACACACGCATGTTGCTGAGGTACTTAACAATTTCTGTAATGACATCCTCATCATATAGGACACCTTTAGTGAAAAGGTATGAAACTATAGTTCAAGCATAAATGTATATTACAGCTTGTCACTTGGCATAATAGGGCTAAAATTTAAAGACCCGCAAATAAAAACAATAATTAATACTCCTCCACCAGATTGGAAATCTTTCATCTCAGACTCTCATTTATACTCGAGCCCACAAATTTTCGACACAATTCTACAACACTAAATACACGCAAAAAAATTCAATTTAATTTATCCATTTTGAAGACATTATAGGGAAGATTCATAATCTCAATGTTGTAAATAATTTAATCCAAGGATACATCTATTGTCCTCATTTTTATATTTTTTTAGTCAATTCTGCAAAGCTATTTTTTTCCCTGAGGAAAAATTGTAACTTCCATTAGTGTGAAAATTTACATACAGTAGATGCCATTGGCATATGCGTAACTGTTGGCCATAGCCATTCAAGTAGTGTTAAAAAATAATAAGTTATGGCCGAGGCCATTCCAAAAAGAGTTGTACATAGATCACCACGTAGGGTGTGCTCAATATGTCTAGTAACAAAAATATATACATAATTCGGGACCGTGCATCTGCTGAAAGGAAAAACAAAAATTAGGGCATGTTCCCCCTAGGATATACCCTCTCAATGTAGGGTCGGTGGTAGTATTGATATTGTTCTGCACCAATATATTCTTGTATCATCCGTAGGCCTCTCAGATGTGTCATAGCCTCTTTCGATAGCTTGTCAGCAACCTCATTACATTCCTTGTATATATGTTTACATGTAACTTAGTTAAATTGTGCCTGGAAATCCAAAATTTCATCCAAAATGCTTCTAAGTGTGCATGGCAATGATTGATGTTGTTATTGGACCAGTTTATGATAATTTTAGAGTCACCAAAGATATGAATTTTATTGCATGAGTGAGCAAGTGAAAAATTCAAGAGATGCCTCAGTGTGATAAGTTCAACAAAATTGTTTGTTCCCTCTCCTAAACCCAGTTGTATTTTTTAGTGATGTTGTTCATATAGATGTAGAATAATTCTGCCTCCACATCCCTATGCTTGGGCGGCACCATCAAAGTATACCCATGAAATGTTGGGGTCAACTGACTCAGTGGAATGAGTGTGATTTGTAGGAGTCTGTGGTTCATCTGGGATCTCATGGTAGGCAACAACAATTTTCACTGCAGCATGTGGCCATTAGGCCTTTAAATCTTTAAAAATAATCCCATTCCTAATCAACCATATTGTCCAGCAGATAAGGAGAGGGAGATAGTGAGATTTAGAGTCATTGTTTGCGGTTGTTCAGTTGTCCCAAGCCTTAGGAATCAATTGTTCCTACCAAATGTGAGATTTGGATAGAATGTTTAAAACTTGCAGCCATAGTTGAGCAAACATCGTACATTGGAGAAACAAATCATCGTTGATCTCCTTAGCCTGTTTACAAAGTACACACCAATGTGGACCGAAGTGGGATCGATGCATAAGGTTTGCTCCAGTAGGGGTTCTATTTCTAAGCACGTTCCACATGAAGAGTTCCATTCTCAATGGTGTTTTGAGATTCCAAATCTTACCCCACCAGTCAAGGAGTGTAGGTGGTCTGCCCGCTTAGAGAAGGGTGGGATATCCAATTTTAGGGCAATATATACCATGCTTAGCCGGAGTCCAGATAATTTCATGGAGGACTTCTTTGATGCGTACATCAACTTCTTTTAGGGCATTGAGATGCCCATCCCAAGCCTTCCGCCAATGGTCAGGAATGCCAAAGTGTGGTGCTGATAACCAAGCCTGTTCACAGATGGAGTTGTTCTCCAAATCAACAACCTACACAATTACATTGATATTCCTTTGATTGAGAAATCGGATGAGGTCTGGTGGTAATTGATACTAATTCCCTACTCCTATCCATGGGGCCATGGCTATATGAGCCAATGAACCATCATTTATTCTCCAAGTTATCCCCTCTCTGATAGAAGGCAAGGTATGTAATATTGCTTTCCAAACCATAGTTACCCCTGTACAAGGCCAAGAGGGTAGTTAGATCCAATCCAAGCGAGGATGAGGCTAGATATATCTGTGGTAGGAGACTTTAGTCCACAGGTTTTATGATGTGAGCAGGATCCATCCCATCTTGGCAGCAAGTGCATGTACAA
>APFE031736144.1:0-10201 GCA_000404065.3 Pinus taeda
AACCAACAAGTGTGGTTCATAGTTAGGACAAGTTGAAGATCGGATCTGACCAATGAGTTAAATAGGGACAGTAAGTCATTCCAACACCTAAAGTTGACTTAGAAACAGTTAAAGAGGACCTCTAACAGCTAGGTTTCAGCAGGTCCAAGGCTAGTGACCTAAATTTTATTTAATAATTCAATTTATTCCTTTATTTATTATAATTATAATTATATATTATATATTGTTAATATTAACCCTATTAATATCTATTTATCATTATATAATACTAATAAATATTATTTAATTAATAATTAAAAAATATAATGGTAAATCTAATTACCATATACCCATCATTCCAAAGCTAGTTTACAACTGTTGTGAATATTGGTTTAGAGTATGATACAAGCTACCATGAGAATATTTATATTTTATAATTTTTATTTTTATTCTTTTCATAAAAAAAAAATTAGGTTTTAGGTTTATTACAAAGTTATTTAGAAATATTAAGTTCAAAAGCTTTTTACAAATAAATTTAATTCAGAAATTCTTATTTTTAAGAGGATGAAAGATATATGAGGCTATAAAATAAACAAAAGAGGGATTTCATATTATTAAAACATCATATATGTTAAATAACAACATGACACATACTTTGTTGGTTGGTTGGTAAAATTATATGATTTGAAATGGCCATATACTAAAGACTAATGTAGAATTGATTAGCCATTAATGAGTTTGAATGTTAACTTTGCTCGAACAGAACACTTTACGATATCTCATAAACCATAAGTAAGATGCAAAATATAAGTGAAAACAGCAAATACACAAATATACTAGACAACAAGATTGATTACGGAGTTCATCTCTCATGGACTACGTCTTCGGGTCTGCTTTCAAGATGGGCAACTGTTTTTATTAGGAATTAAAAGAAGAAGTCGATTACATAGTGATTTGGATAGATTGATCTTGCACACAAGAAATTATGACCTCTGTCAACAGATAGCTCTCTCAACCAGTTTTCCAATGCCGCTTATGATTTCCATATCCGACTTTGGACGCTCCCGAAACACTAAAAACAAAATCGCCTCTATCCCTCCACAACCTGCATACAAAAGCTCAAAACCACTCAAGATATTCTTCAATGAGAAAAACTGCCTCTTATAGGGTTGTAATTACATTCAAACCTCCCTCACTGCATTTGAGGTGAATGAGCTGACTTTAGTGTTTGAATGTGTTTGGTTTTGTCATGATTTTCCACCTTGGTTCATTAGGCCATGGTATTCTAATTAATTTATAACAAACTAACAATATAAAACCCACTTTGGACCTTAGAATAGCCCGAAGACTGTTATCGATTAGCTAACCAGGCGGAAGGCACTGACTGTGCATGTAAACATGTGTTTGCATAGTGGTTATCTCGGCGGTTTTAGGTCGCGGCAGTTCTCCTAACCATCTACCGTAGCATTTGGAGGTGGCGGTTATCCCGATGCTCACATAACACTCCCACCACCTAACTGTAGCCATCCACCAAAACCATGCAACAAACCTTGAATGTGCGGCTATACTTGGAAGTGTTCATATGTCAAGTTTTACTCCGCTCAGTTAAGGATTAGCAGTTAGGGCTAACCTCCGCCTAACATGCTCACATGGATTTTTCTCCAGTGGTTCCAACATGGTTAGCTGCCAACGATTTAGCTATGTTATATTTGTTTTATAATGGTTTGATTATAAACAAAGATCGAGAGTTAGGGTTTAGGTAATGGATTTTGCATGGCTTTAGGACTAGGTTTGGTAGGCTAGTGTTTTAGGTACATTTGCACTTAGGTTTGATCATTTGATACATGGTTGTAGCTTAAGGGATGGTGTTTAGCATAGGATTAGGGTTTGTAGAACTTAGGGTTAGGGTTGCATAAGATTAATACATAGATTAGGATTTATTTTAAAAACCCATATGTACAATTTTGTCACAATGCAACATTCACGAAATTTGTCACATGATGACAATAAACCCATGCTGATCATCGACAAACGATGATATTGATCCTCTACCACGACGATAACCCACGCACATTGTTGACTTCAGCTATCTTTGCAACGACAACTCGGATGATGAATCTATGCCACTAACGACACTGATGTCGACACATCAAACCTGCTAAGTCGAACAACAAAACACATGTCATCGACCAAACCCTGGGGAATTGTTGATGAAATCAAGTTGACAACGAGGTGTTAAACCATCTCCTCTAAATACCATGAAATCCTATGAACATTACCTGAACAACCTGATCATAACCAACACTGTCGATATTGAACGACACCCATGAATATTGATGATGACACTTTAAACACTTGTGCAATTGAATCGACTAATCCTCTTGGATCATTCCTCTCCACTTGAAATTTTTTGGACCACAAAAGTTTGACTAAACAAATAGTCGATGAGGATAGAACTCAGTCTCTTTCCACCTTGACTTGATGATGTACCAATGTATTCGATCAATCGCCTACAAGTGATGACCCTGATGATGTTAACCATGATACCTTTTGATTCGGTGATCTATTTTTTCCATCCGTAGTATGAACAACTTGCGACGATGGGCAAACAACTTGTTATCAACATGGAAATTGAATTCTTTCCATGAAGAATCATGAGTTAATGATTCGAACACATCTTTTGAAAATAGTATTTGTAGGGCTTTGTTCAATACATCTAATGGGTATTAACAATCTACTTTCTGAATAACTGAAATATTCAAAGACTCCTTTGATTTTGACTTCACATCAATTACTTGACTTGATTTACTTTCATGTTGACTAATTACTAGGTGAATTTTCTAAACATAACTCATCTAGCTGTGATGAAATGACAGCTGCAAATTAGTTTGATTTTGAAAGTATCTGAGTAATTCTTGAATTACTTGAATCACTAATTCTTTGTCTATTACCTGCTATCTCCATTGACTAACAGTTTCACTTAATGCATTAGTTTTCAAATCATTATAAGGAAACTTTAGATCTACTTTAGAAAATGCTTTGTCATGAAAACTTATAGACTTCCTCTCCACTTGAAGAGAGGCTCCATTACTTTTTAAAGCATGAAATGATGATGCAATACCAAAGGAATGTAACGTTGTCTTTCCCTAATACTGACCTACACCCTTGAAACTAAAAATAAACATACTATCTGAAACAAGTCTCTGATTAGACTCACATGTACCATTCCCTGCAATACACTGGTGATGATGATAATTTCTAGAATTTAGTTGAATGAATGAATTGAGATTTATTCGGTCTTTAAGAAGATGTTCATATGACATTAAATGTATCTCATGTTGCTTATCCTGTTCATGAATAAGATTTCTTATAATAGAATTAACCACCTTGACCAATTGATCTATAAACTGAATCTCGCATCTCGAACACTCATCCTTATGTTGTTCCTTAATAGACATGAGTACATATTTACTTGAACTTATTAACTACTCAACTTGATTTGTAACAATTAAATCCAAGTTTGATTTGCCTTTATGTGCCCTAACAATAAATTCAACCCCTTCTTTCTTTAGGTGATATTTATGTTCTCTTCTGTAAAACACTGCATCTCTATCATAAAGATAAGGACTTCCTAAGACAACTCCACATATGTCTACTGGGACCACATCTAACTCCACTTCATCAATGTACTTATATGTGATTGCAAATTTTAACCGAAACTACTTTGTGACATGTATCTGAGTTGATTTATTAATCCAACCTAATGGGTATGGTCTTGGATGATTCCGTGTCTCCAATCCAAATTGATTAACTAGATGTTTAGATATTAAATTTGCTTGTGATCCACTATCAAACATCGTGTCAATATTTGTATGCTTACATGTTATCCTTATCTAGAATAGTTCAACTCTTTTATCATCATGTGGAGGATTTATGTTTGAAGAAGATAAATTAGTTTTCGAACTTGAACCAGTATTAGAAGTTTCACATGTCGTAACCATGGAGGTTATCCTCCTTTCATCACCTGAATCTGTACCTAGATCCTGCTGGATTGCTACAATGGCCTTCTTTTCATCCTTCACCTAAAGGAACATTTTGGGCTTAAGTTTTGGATGAAGTTTCCAGCACTTTGATTCATCATGACCGATTCTTTGGCAATGAGAACAAGTAGGTATTTCCTTCTAAACGATCACTGATTTCTTTCTCCTCGAAATGCTCTTCCACTTACTATAACTAGAATCTCTGGTTTCCAACTCTTTGGATAGTTAAGATGACAACTTGAATGGTCTGCCACCTGATTCAATATGTATGGCCTAAACACACACCTCATTAAAATCATCAGGATTAAACAGCAATAATGTATGTTGCGAATACGAATGTAAATTATCAATGTATTTTAACGAAGTTTCACGTATATCCAATGAAATACCATGCGCCAATGATTTCTTTCTGAACTCCTGAGTAAACTCCTAAACACTCTACACTTTACCTTGCCTTAGATGCTGCCAATCAATAGCATCTTGTTGCATGTGTCCTAAAGGATAGAATTGTTTCCTAAGAGCTTTAAAAAACTTAGACCATGAAGAGATGACTTTTCCTTTACGCTTGACATCTAACTGAGTTTTACTTTCCCACCAGATTAAAGTTGTTCCCCCCATTCTAAGTGTAACTAACTGAATTTTAGTTTTATCTTTAGAAATGTTCTGAATTCGACAATACACTTCTAACTACTTTATCGAGTTATCTAACTTTTCAGGATTCATTTTGCCATCATAAACAGGTAACTCAAATTTAACATCAAGTTTCAAAAGATATGTTTACTTAGGTTTCTTTTCTGTTTCAAATTCTACACTGGAGGAAGAAGAAAAAGAAGAAGAGGATGATGGAGATGATGGAGGTTAAGGAGGTTTATCAGTCTTCCCTTTACCTTTGTCATTCTTCGATGCCTTTGAAGAAGAAGAATCTATCGCCTTCTTGTCTTTGTACAATTCTCCCAACATCTGTTGCATGGTTAAGAATGCCTACTGAAACTTCTCTTCACTCATCTTAGTCTCAGTGTTTTGACCTGCATCTAGTCCTAACATGGTCGATTTCTAAATGACTCGTCGCTTTCCAATCTCTGGATTGATCTGCTCAAGGATTCCTTCTCCTCGTTGCGACTTAGACCTGGTTAACATTCAATGGCACATTCTACAAATGCAACTTGCTCTAATACCAAAATATATGATCTGAAATGACCATATACTAAAAACTGATGTAGAATTCATTAACCATTAATGAGTTTTAATGTTAACCGAAAGCACGGAAATCGAGGAAAATTGCTTGAACATAACACTTTATGATAGCTGATAAACCATAAGTAATATGCAAAACAGAAGTGAAAAAAGTGAATACATAGATATACCAGACAACAAGATTGATTACAGAGTTCATCCATGATGGACTATGTCTCTGGGTCTGCTTTCAAGATGGGAAACCATTTTTATTCGGAATGAGAAGAAGAAGTTTATTACACAGTGATTTGGATAGACTGAACTAGCACATAGGAAATTCTTACCTCTGTCATCAGATAGCTCTCTAAACCATCTTTCCAACACCACTTACAGTTTCCAAATCCAAATTCGGATGCTCCTAAAACACTAAAAACAAAATCGCTTTTATCCCTCCCGAACCTGCATACAAAAGCTTAAAACCACTCAAGTTATTCTTCAATGAGAAAAACTACCTCTTATAGGCCTATAAGTACATTCAAACCTCCCTGACTGCATTTGAGGTGAATGAGCTGACTTTAGGGTTTGAATGTGCTTGGTTTTGTCATTATTTTCCACCTTGGTTCATTAGGCCATGGTATTCAAATTAATTTATAACAAACTAACAATATAAAACCCACTTTGCACCTTAGAATAGCCCGAAGACTATTAGCGTTTAGCTAACCAGGTGAAAGGCACTAACTATGCATGTAAATAGGTGTTTACAAAGCAGTTATTGCAGCGGTTTTAGGTCCTAACGGTTTCGCTAACCATTTACCGTAGCGGTTGGAGGTGGTGTTTATCCCACCGCTCACATAGTGCTACCACCACCTAACTGTAAGTGTCCACTAAAACCATGTAATAAACCTTGACTGCACGGCTATGCCTGCAAGTGTTCACATATCGAGTTTTACTCTGCTCGGTTAAGGACTGGTGGTTAGGGCTAACCTCCACCTAACCTACTCACATGGCTTTTTCTCGGTGGTTCGGGCATGCTTAGATGCCAGTGGTTTAGCTATGTTATATTTGTTTTATAATGGTTTGGTTATAAACAAAGGCTGAGAGTTAGAGTTTAGGTAATGTATTTTGCATGGATTTAGGACTAGGTTTGGTAGGCTAGTGTTTTAGGTATATTGTACTTAGGTTTGAGCATTTCATACATGGTTGTAGCTTAAGGGATAGTTTTTAGCATAGGATTAGGGTTTGTAGTGTTAGATCCTAAATCTACCTCACGCTGAGAAAGGTAGGATCTAGGGTAACATCAAACCAAGCTTAACCTCATAGCTAGCCCTACCAGGTTGGGAGAGGGCTCTCTCCTGTCAATCTCAGGAAAAATGATTAATGAGGCTTGAGATGACTTGAATGAAGACTGATTTTATGCTAGGTATGTGTGAAAAAGGGTTTGATTGAATTCGATGAAGTTTTGTTGGCTCAAAGGGAATTAGTTTTTGGGTCTCGAGAATGAGGCTTAGTTTTGTAGAGATCTCAATAGGGCAAGATAGGAAAATGATTTTATACTTCAGATTTGAATGAAATGGAAAGCTTTAGACAGATGAAGAGTTGAAGAGGGCAAGAAAACCTCGTGGATCCTCTTCAAACAGCTGAAAACATAAATAACTAAGCAAACCATGGGTAGAGCACTACAATTCAATGGATTCTACCTTTATCCTTGTTTGTTTTAGTTAAGATGAAACAAGAGAGAATGGCATACATAAAACACATGTAAAATCTCATTTACAGAAGGAAACATAATATCAAAGCAAGATTCCACATTAATCCCATAGAGTGCTGCAAACCCTTGTTTATTCCTTAGCCAAAACTACTGAAAAATGTGTACAATGAAGCTCCAAGTTTTCTCAAAAGTCCAACCTTTGCTAATGACTGAAAAATCACAAGATATAGGCAAACAACAACTCATCCTAGCTTCTAGGGTCGAGCTCATAAGTTTAGGAGCTACTCCAACAAATTCTAAATTGAGAACTAAAAATAAGGCAATGGAACAGCTTGCCTCTAAAAATTAGGGAACTGATTCATTCAGTTGCAAACTACTTTTACATGGATGAATCTACCTCTATGAGTGAAAATTTAGAATAATTACATCAAATATCCATCAAATTACATTAAATTACAGCATGATTTTGAAATGTAGAAGACGAAAAGTCAAACCGTCAAGAAACTAGGTGAAAAACAGAGCATTTTTGGTCAAACTGAGTAAAAATTTCCCTAATGCACCGCGCTGATTTCCCTATGCATAACGCCTTTTTGCAGCTACTTTTGGAGGCCCTCCCGGCCTCTAAATTTTCTCCAAGTGTTCTTGTCGAAAAGGTCTATCTATCTACTTTCTAGAACAAGTGGAATTTTTTAATTTGGCCTCCATTTATGCCTCCACAATTGAGTTCTCCCAACACTGCTTCCTGTGTGTCCAAAAAGGAGCAAAAAGGTCATTTTTTGGGTGTTTTTGACCTTTTTGGGGGGTCAAAACCTATCAAAATTTCTTGGAAATTGGTGAGAATAAATATGTTTCAATGAAAATTACAAAAATGATGAGTTTTCCTCAAAATTCGGTCCCCATCAAAGGTGAGTGCCAGGTGGCGTGGCGCATTGGGCAAAAAAACCTGTGTTTTGGCCCAAAAATTCCAAAATTGAAAAAAGTGTCCCAAATATTTTGAAATTTGAGCTGAGTGTCCTTCATTAAGTGCTTTTTTGAGCCAAGGAAGCCTCAGCTAAGATCTAAAGTCTATCTTTCTCCCTTCGCTTCCTCGATGCCTTCTTCAACTTGGCCTTCAAGTTTCTGATTCTTGCCTTGCACACTTTGTTTCTCACCAAGTAATGAAGGGCCATGTGCTTGAACATAGTTTTCTCATTGTTGGCCTTCTCTAGCATCCTTTCCCAAGTGCAAGTTTTTTCTCTCAAGCCAAGATTCACAATCAGCTTGAATTTCTTGCTCAAGTGTGGTCAATTTCATTTTCCTCCTCTTGGCAGCTTGCCGATTTTGCCTTAATGTTTTTGAGCTCCATGGATGAGTGGGACTGATGAGGGGAGGGTTTGATGCTGGATGTATGGTTTTAGGGAATAAAAGGGTTTAGGGGATGATATTTAGGGTTTGGGATTGCAATTAGGGTTTTGGGGATATTTGACAAGGGTTTGGGATAGTGGAATTAGGGATTTAGGGTTAGTTGATTAGGGATACGGGAAATGTGGAATGGGTAGATGAGAATGTAAAGAGAGGGAGAAAATGATTGAGGGAATGAAGGAGTGAGGGAGTGGGAAATGGCTAGTAGTGGAATTATCAGTAAAACATACAATTTGCAAACCCTATGCAACTGCTTTTGACAAGAAATGTAAAGAGGTATGGTTTTGACTTTTTCTCATTAAATCACCATAAACACTAAGGTAACTCATTCATTAGTCATGGAGGGATGTTAACTTACTTTAGCAATGAATAATTTACCAATTTGAGAGTCTTTGGATGATATACATTTATAATACATTATGTGGCCGTTGGGTTTCACATCCCAAGGTCTCTTGGACTACTTTGTCTATTCAGCTTCCACGCTAACCCATTGAGAATTAGGTGTCCAACATTCCCCCCCTTAATCCGAAGGGTTATGTATGAGTCCAAGAAGAAAGTTGTAATACAAAATGTGAAAAAAATGCATGGTAGCACTAGGCTGAATGTGCTCTCTGAAATGTTGGTATAAAGGGTGGTGGTTTAAGGATTACCACCAACACTGGAATGCTTAGTGCAATTCCTGGAACTCTTCCAAAACTGGCAAGAAGATCAATTCTTCTACTAGAGGAAGTGTCCCCAATTTTGTTCCTAGAATTCTTTCGAAACTAGCAAGAACCTCGAGTCTTCTACTAGAGGAAGTGTCCCAGATTTCCAACTGAAGGCATGTTCAAGGGCATCTTTGTCTCTGGCTACAATTCTGAATCTGGTGTGATAGGTTGTGGCTCAAGCTCACTTGATGTGGCTTTGAAGCTTGTAGATGACCATCATTTTCCCCCCTGTCAGATACAAGGTGAGATGATGGAGAAAACTCAACTGTAAGACTATTCAATACTCTAGAACAAGTTGTGACATGTGTTTAGAATATCTTCTTGGCTATTAGTGCCCATTACCAAGAAGCGATCCATCCAAGATGAATCTTTGTTCTTGTAGGACGTTTGTTTCTAAATCATCTATGTGAAGAATGGGTGGTTTTATGACAGTGCTTACATGGATGAAGATCAAAACAGTGATCTTTCAGATGGCCAACTCGGTCACAGTGTTGGAATTTCACAATCTGTTGTTGTTGTTGTTGTTGTGGAAGAGGGGTAGAATCTGGAACAGCTGGAGGTGAATTGTCATGAGGAGCAGGTGAACTGTCATGAACGAATCCAGCACTCTGAAACTGAATGGGCTTGGCATAGTCTGGAATATGAAAGGACAAGTCCTTGTCATATCCAAGACCAGTTCTGTGCTTGTTGTTGACAAGATATTCCCAAGGTCTGATGATGGGCTTGGGAAGTGCAGATTGAGTTTCTACATCTACATGTACAACTGTTGCTTTATATGAATGAACTGCAACATTATTATCTTGCTGTTTATGGGAGTCTATTTCAATATTTTGAACAGAAACAGGTTCAGAATGATGACTCCACTGTTGTAATTCTTTGTGCTATAGTTGAGATTCAAGCTGCAAGAATTCAATCTGTTCTTGTGCATATTGTAGACATGTCTGACTTTTTGAGAGAGAGCCTTTGCTGATTTGGAATGTGTTATCAATAGTAGATTGTATAAGAGTTTTCATGAACTCTAATACTTTAGTAATACTAGTGATTTTCTCCAATCCTTCTTTTTTAAGCTAGAAATTACACATAACTTGTTGGACTATTGCTGCAACACTGAATGGTGATGACAAAGGAACATGAATATGCCACAAAATTCAACGCATCAACCAACGCAGTCGATTAATATATATATATATATA
>APFE031736155.1:435-16250 GCA_000404065.3 Pinus taeda
GTACTTCCTGAATCAATCAACACTATTACCTTTTTCTTCTTGATTTGTCCTTCTATCTTGACGGTTTGAGGAGTGGTAATTCCTGCCAATGCATTACAAGATATGGTCGGATCATTTGTTCTTCATCTAGGCTTTGTTCCTGGAGTATATCCTCTTCTTTTGACCTTTCTTGCTCCTTTTCTTCTTCCTCTTCACAATCTATGTAGAATTATTTCTCCTCAGCACACTTATGACCTTTAGTGTATTTGCTATCACAACTGTAACAAATCCCTTTTGCTCTTTTCTTCCAATTGTTGTGGTGTCAACCTTATAGGTTGTGAAAGACTAGGGACAACACTTCCATCTTTATAGTTGTGAGTGGTATGCTTCTTGGTTGCCATAATTTTGCTTTCCATTTTTCTTGCTAACCTGAATGCCTTCTCTAATGAATTAGGTTCCCAAAGGCGAACATTATGTTGGATATTATCCTATAAAGACCCTATGAACACATCAATCCTATGCTCCTCTGGAATATCTTTTACCCTTATGTTCAATTTTTGGAACTCCTCAATGTGCTCCATTTATTGAACCCTTTTGTTTGAGACTTATCAATTGGCTAAAAAAAGTGTTGCTTTTTGTATCCTCATAATGTGTGCTATCAATTCTTCCATAAAAATTGCCCAAGTGATAAATTGTTTACAAGAGCAAAGCCATTGATACCATACAAACTGATTTGGTTCCAAATATAAAGTTTCCATACGTACCTTTTGTGTGTTTTGCAGATTATTGAGATCGAAAAATTGCTCCATCTGTAATATCCATGTTGCGGGATCCTTGCCATCAAACTTCCTCATATCGATTTTTGGAATATCGTGGGTCTTCGATCCAACATTAGAGTCTATGAAATCATGATTAACATTTCTTTTGTTCTCATCATGAGTTTCCTTTACTATCCTTTCACCATTAGTAAGCATTTCTTGTAGAAACTTTGTTAAATCTATCTTCAAATCTGTCTTCAAATTTTCCATGCCTGTCTTCAAATCTTCCATGTTTGTCTTCAAATCTATCTTCAAATCATCCATCTTAGCTTCCACATCAATCATCTTAGCTTCTACACCTTTCTTTAAACAGTCCATCATAGCTTCTACACCTTTATTTAAACCATCCATCTTAGCTTCTAAATTTTTATTTAAGCCATCCATCTTAGATTTTGTTCCTTTTTGTGCAAGGGACAGTTGTTGCACTTGGTCTTGTAATTTTGATATATCATGTTGCATTTCTTCATCTTCTTCATGATTCATGCTAGAGCTTTCAGGTTCCTTACTAGGTGTTTGCATTTTCTTTCCTCGGGGCATCTGTTACCGATAATAATTCTCTACTATGCCCTTTGAATTCCTTCAAAATAGATTTCAAACCAGTCTTAAGCAAAAATTTAAAAGAATCTACACACCTTTTTTCACTTTGTAGGAGCTCGATATTACCTCTGATGTATTTATGTACATTCAAATCATCCAGTTCTGAAATTGTGACCTGCAGTAGCCCTCTGTGTCCTCTTTCGAATGCCACCAGTCTGATCCAAATTGGATTCTCCAAGGAAGAGTTATGTAAAATCTCCCACAGTGACCTGACTATAGACTAGTTCAGTAGCGCGAACTTGTACGACGTGCCACGAGTCACTGTTTCGAACTTTGGATCTGAAAAATATATACAAGAAACCACAGTCTGTCCTCTTTCCATACCATCTTATGGAATTTTAATTTGATGCTCAGAGAGAAAGTTATGATGATTTTCCCCAGGTCACCTGTTTGGAATGTAATTTAGGAGTCTGCAAAAAGACCAACTTCCTCAGATCATATATCCGCAAATATAGCGCTAAAAGCTCTGACATTCAGACCTGAGCTTCAGCGCGATGTTTTCTCAAATGAGTTTTTGTTTTAGCTTCTGAAACGTTGCAGAAAAAAAGTTATAGCGAACATGCCACGATGACCTGTTTGGAGCAGCGAAACCCTAGAATCCAAAGCTTTATACCAAATGTTATGAAACCAGCTCAAGAAAAAGATAGAAAAGATAGATCAGCGCCTTAAAATTCACAAGGGGGAAACCTCCTTTACATTACATAAATGAACAATTCTTGGATGATACTAATGACAAAACCTCCTTTCTATATATAGGAGTCTAAGGAGTCACAATATAACCGAGTCGACCTAACAATAATAATATAAAGCCACAAAAATAACAATAGAGGGATTCTATGGGGCACAATAATAACAATATGGGGATAATGGGGGCACAAAAATATTAATAAGGGGTACAATTACAATAGTAACGGGGTAATCACTAGTATTATAGGGACCCAACAATTTATGTAGTTGATATATTCTTACTTGTATGCAAATAGTCTTTTATATTAGTTTCCATGTAAAGTGTTTGAATAAATGCTTACATGCAAATGTGATAATATAGTAGTTGTTTCTGGAAAATGTAAAAGTATGGTAATTGTTTGAAGAAAATGTTATTTTTTTTTTGATGGGATAGTATTGTAGTATAATAATATGGATGTAGCTAATCTATGCCTATTTGCATGCAAATAATTTGAAGAGTTGCATGTAGGGAATTTGAAAGGTTGCATGCAAGAAATTTGAAAGTTGCATGTAAGGAATGGAAAAGTGGTATGTTTTTAGTTATTATGTTACAAATGGAATAAGTGCAATGTTTTGACTTAATCTCATACAAAATGTATGAGAAATAAAAATCAATTTATTTTCAAGGGTGGTTAAATTTAGTAGAGCTTTGGAGATCCCATTTCCATAATTGGACATTGGTGATCGGGCCATTATAGTAGCTTCCTCCTTCTACCTTTGTGTGAACCATGGATAGTAAGGGGGCATGCTTATACGTTGTTAGTATTGGTGAATGCTGATTTCAAATTAATAGACATGATGTCTTGATTTTTGGAACATGTGACTGACTGTGTATGAGTTATATGACGCTTACATGTTGATTTCATGATACCTACTTACATCGTTGTATGTTAGGTTACATTTTTGGATATTTTGATTACATGTATCAGCCTTGTAGGTTGATTACAAGAATTGATCATTTATGTTCGATTACATGAATTTATGCGTAGGTGTAGCTAATTTGGCATTGCTTATGCACACTATTGGTTGCATGTGGAAATGTGTACAATGGAGTAACGATTGTTGTTATGCATGAGGTCATGGTTTGCGTACTTGATATGGTCATGCATTGATGACTGGACCCTATCTAGAATAATGTGTATATGGTTTGGTACTCATTTTTATGTGTGTATATGTTGTTGTTATGCGTGTATAGTCTTGGTTATGATTATGCATGTATAGTAGGTCAAATATGCCTTGTGAAGTCATTGTATACAATTTATGTCATCATGATGCTATTGTTGTTATGATGCTAATGAGTTGGCTGAGATAAAGCAAGAGATGCAGATAGTCAAAGTGAAGTTGTAGCATTGGACCTCGAGGCAAGGGAAGATCATCATACGGGTATTGCATGTGGGCATGTAGGTATGTAAGTTAAGGATTTTTATATGCATAAGGTTTATATACATTAGATTTATGTACATGTATTTTGATGTTATGGTTACATTCATGATAGATATTAGTTGATCAGTGTAGTTATATTCATATGAGTAAGATAGTCAAGAATGATAGTAACCTGTAGTTGTATGCATTGATATTGATGTTGTATATTAGATAACCTGATGATTATGTTGTATGTTGTTGATGATTATGATATATAGCTTATTGTTGTTATATTCTATTAACTTGATGATTAGGGTCATTTCGTTGAGACCTTGATGTTATAATTTGGATTGGTCATATGTGTGATGGTTATGTTCATTGCATTGAAGATCTTTGATGTTATATGTATTGTGTTAACCTTGCTTGACCTTTGTAGATGGTTATGGTTGCAATATTCAAGTATGGACTGACATATTTGTGATATGGTGTCATACCAATCTAAATTGATCATACACATGTGCTTGTTATGCATGAGTGAAAAATGTTTATGAGATTATGATGCGAACATGTTAGTTAGTTACTGTTAAGGGTATCATGATTTATGTTTGAGTTGATATGTTGTGAAGTTGTATCATGCTAACCTAGCCTTATTGTGCAGATGAGATAGCCTCCCCTGATATACATTAAGGCATGAGTTTTCTTATATCATATATTTGGTACTTGGTTGTTTGATTATGACGTCTATTTGGTGTTTCAGTGTTTGGTGCCTAGTTGATTTATTTAACATGGTATGTTTGTACGGGTTGAATGATTGATGAATTGTTTAATATGAGTAGGTGTTCAAATAATTTTGTTTTAATATGATTGTACTAACATGTATGTGTTGATACAGTTGATATCTACTTGAATGTTGTTGATAGTTGTAACATTGTGTCTAAAGACTATGGATTATGACATGGTTGTTTGTAAGAGTTGATTTCAAATGGATAGATATGATTGTATTGATATTTAGAACATGTGGCTGACATGTGTGAGCATGATGTAGGGAGTTGCATGGCAAGAGAGGTTTCCATGAAATATTGAAAAAGGCTCGGGTTGAGCTTTCCTTGGGAACCATGGGGATTGAGTCATGATGTTTTTTGTTAGTATTGTGCTTTTTGGTCTATTATGAATAGTTGAGCTTGATTTGCAGCTTTGTTTATGTCTAGTGTATGGCTATACCACTTTGTTTGCAGAGTTGTGTTGTTATTGGTTTTCATAGTTTTCTTCTTGTTGTTGTTTCCATTCTTTCCTTTTACATTTTGAGTCTTGGGAGGAAAGTTGATGGAAATCGGGAGAGTTGTGTGGTACCCGAAAGGTAATGTAAGATTCAGAAGAAGCTCAGTGCATGAGTAAGCACAGCGGAAGGTAAGAATATGACCGTCGGTTGGTCTGGCTGCGTCCATTATGGTAAATGGACGATAGCAGTATAGTCAAGAGAAAGGTAACAAGAAAAGGTAAAGTAAATGGATTTTAGGCATCATATGCCTTGGCTATGTTGGGAACTATTGTTCTCAATGTTGAGCATGTGTTGAATGAATAAAGGAAGTTCTCTTAACCTAGACCTTATGTTATCTGATAATTATTTTATGATCATGATTATGTTGAAGTTTATATATATGTATACATGTATGTATATATGTCGTTGTCTGACAGGATCATGATTGTTTTATGCTAACATTTATATATGCATGTATGTATCCATGTATCTATGTTACTATCTAACATGGTTATCAGGGATCATTCTTGTGGAGGAATGGTTGCTTATGTAGGAGAAAAACATGAAGAGGTTCCTAGTCTTATGAGGAATCAATTGGGAAGAATAGTCACGACAAATATATGAGGTCAGTATCATGTGGATATGATTTGATATTGTATACTTGTATTATGCCTATGTCTATGCTATAACAGGTAATGTTGAAGGATACATCAACAAAGTGAAAGTAGTGTGGTATGTGGCATGCTAGGACAAGCATGGACGAGATACTGGAAGCAAGGTTTCTTGGTAAGGACAATATGGTTTTGGATGTGTGGTACTACTGTTATGCATATGTTGTATATGTTGTACTTGTTGCATCTATGATGTGTGAACTTGTGGTGTTATGTATACATAACATGTGTACATATTATTTATGCAATGTTATGTACATGATGGCACAAATAGGGTTGTGCAAATATTGCATATGGGGTGTTGCATACATATTGTAATGTCTTCATTACGTATATGCGACGTGTGTGCATATGTTTCTATGTACATGTTGTATATGCAGTGTTGTGTACATATTGTACTGTGTGCATGATGAATATGTAGTGTTGTGTGCATATGGTGCTATGCGCATCTTGGATATGTAGTGCTGTGTGCAGATGATGCTATGTAGATGTTGGATATGCAGTGTTATGTACAAGTGGTGTTGCGTGCATGTGGTACATTGGTACTATGTACATATGGTGTGGTGTGCATGATTGTACAAGTGGTGTCGTGTGCATGTGGTGTTCTATACACATTGTACAAGTGGCGATGTGTGCATGTGGTGCTATGTACATGTCGTGCATATGGCTCTGTGTACATGTGGTGTTGCGTACATGTCGTGTGTGTGGTACTGTGTACATGTGGTGTCGCGTACATGTCGTGTGTGTGGTACTGTGTACATTTGGTATTGTGTATGCATTGTATAGTGGTGTAGTGTATATGTGGCATTGTGTACACGTTGTGCAGGTGGTGCCATGTACATGTGATGTTGTGCACACATTATGCAATTGGTGCAGTGTATCAGTGGTACTATGTACATGTTGTACGTATAGTATTGGTGTACATGTGGTATTGTGTGCATGTCATCGATGTTGTGTTATGATCATGCAGTATTATGTATGTGCATCATGTAGTCATGGTATTGTGGTGTGTGTAATCGTTGTGTTGTGCTCTATGTAGTTACATGTATAGGGTGGTATTGCACATCGGGTATAGATGATGCATTGTGTTGTACATCGGATGTAGGTGTATGTGTTGTATGCCAGGTGTAGATGCATGTATTTCATGGTGTGGTATGTCATGTGGTTGTAGGTGTGTGATGCACACTATGTGTCTATGCACATGGTTGAGGAGAAGGAACGTGTTTGTTGAGTGTGGCAATTGATTCGGTGTGTGTACAAAAAGAACAAAGGTAGAGGTAATGATTAATGAAAGGATAAGTATCAACATTTTATTTTAGTTTTATTATGCATGTAATTTATTACTATGGTATATGATGATTATATGTGATCTATGATTTTGGTTTATGATCGTTACATGCGATTTATGATTTTGATCTATGATGGTTGTGTTTGAGCTAACCTGATGTGATATTTTTATATATGTTGATTTGGTCAAATATGCTAGTTTGACTTGTTGTGACAGGAAGCGAACATGATTGAAAATGTACCTTATTGACGAGCTACCAATGAGGTATGATGTGAATTTATTTTCAAATTATTTCAAATCTAATGGAAGTTATGTGTTTGGTACAGGAATTCATGAAATGCCCGATTGGGTAGCTGAAATCAACTGCAAGAATTAACAGCTTGATATGGTGGTTTGGTGGTTGCTTATGGTGGTTTGGTAGTTGCTTTATGATGGTTTAGTATTTGATTTATGTTGGTTTAGTATATGCTTTATGGTAATTGATATATGCTTTATGATGGTTGATATATGCTTTATGTTGGTTGATACATTCTATATGATGTTTTGACATATGCCTTATGATGTTTTGATAGATGCTATATGATGATTAGTGTATGATTGATATATGTTTGGTATATTATTTGGCATATGTTTTGGTATATATATTTTGACGAGGTTTTTATATGTACACCCATGTATGGATGTAAATACTGTAACGAATTGTGTTATAGGGCTCCACTATGCGGTATGGGCGTTATGTTATTATGTTATCATGTGGTTATGTTATCATGATGTTATGATGTCATATGCATTTTTAAGTAGAATGATCATTGTAAATACCGTAATGAGCTGTGTTATAAAGCTCCACTATGCTGTATGTTGTCATATCGTTATGATGTTATGTCTTGAGTAGATATTTCATTATAAATACTGCAACACGCTGTATTATAAAGCTCCATGGGCAATATGTTTTGTTTTCAGCAGTCATGTGGTTATAGGTGTCATTGAACACTGAGGACGGTGTTCCCCGAAGGGGGGGGGGGTTTATAACAACCCTTTGTGAAAATTCCATGTAAAAATATATAAATACCACGGATGATGGGACACGTATTCCAAGCTGAATGTTGGGAAATACATCCTATGAGGTATTCATTTGGTTGTTTATAGCTAAGGAAATTGGCAAAGGCAATGGTTAAGGCTTTGAAAAGGCATGAGGCCTTAATTGGAATTTTATTTATTAAAATAATGGAAATTATGAGAAAATGAAGGTGAAATGTCACATTTCGCATGTGAGGAGGAAATTGAAGGAAAATAATGAGCAATGAAAAAATTAGAGGCCTCGTTAATAAAAAGGCTTATGAGGATCAGTGGGCAAGACTTGGTCAGTTTAGCTTTGGAGCTCTTTCATTATTCTTTCTCTCTCTCATACTCTTGGACACTTAGAGTTTTCTTGGAGCACTTTGGCATTGGAGAAAGAAAGGCAAAGAAGGCAAGAGTAAGCAAGCATCAAGTAGCTACAACAGGCTTCGTTGTAGGTATCAACTTGCATGTGTATTTTCCTTGCTATATTTGTTATGCATGGGATTGCATGTGTTTCTTTTCTACCATGGCATGGGTTTTTCCAGGTGTATCAGTATTTTTAGCCTAGCCTTGCCATTTCCTAATATCTTTGATGAGATGGGTTCTCTCATGCATCTTTTGGGGGATGGCCAGATTGGATTCGACGCTAAGTAGGGTGGATCTCCGAATTGACAAACACATGGTGGTAGTGGTCCCTGAACTGCACTGACGATGCACGAAGCCACTGGCCTAGTAAACCCCTGAACCAGACTATGGGTTGCAGCAAAGCCAGATTGTGTGCCTCGATGGGCCTAGGGATCCTTGCCTGTGAACGACGAGATATACAGTAAAGCCAAGAGGTGGATTTCCTCTTCGTTGGGCCTAGTGATTATGGGATGGAATGCACGGTAAAGGCTGGAGAGTATGTCTCGGTGCAGGGTCTAGTGATCCTTGGATCAGACTGTGGATGCACGGTAAACCCTGAGAGACTAGGATGCACTCATATATCCTCACGGTGTAGGCAGAGAACTCTGGTAGCATCCACATTGATTGGTGTTTTTGATGTGTTCTATGAGTCCCACATTCATGCTTGGAATATGGCATGGGGGTGATTGGCTAAAGAGAGACTTGACTCAGCCAATCTATGGTCGGGTGGAATGTGGTAGTCCCATCTCCGGTTGGTTCATTGCATTTATTAATGAAAAAAAAAATCATTCCCTTGATTTTCATGTACAAATGCACTGATGTATATATGAATTTTGATGGTTGATATGTATATTGTATTTTTGTTCCTATTATGTTTATTTTATATGCACATTTACCTTGGAGGTTGTTACACCACCGAGTTCAACAGAAGATGAATATTTGTTTTGTGAATCGTGCAGACCCTCTGGTTAGGTTGGTGCCATGGTGGGGTTATAAAGGCGGCATGTAAGTAAAGGAATTGAATTGAAGGAATTTTAACAAGGAGAGAAGTGGTTTAAGGTATCTAGAGTGGCAAGTAAACATCACATTTTCAAGTTTCTCTTTATTATAGTTTTCTTGATATGAATTTTGATTAAGAAGTTGATAGTTTTGTGAAGTCTTGTTTTTTTAAGTTGTCCATTTTTAAATTGTTCACAAATGTTTTTTTAAGTGGTACATGTCACAAGAAAATGTCATTATATTTTGATAACTCTTTTTTTTTTAATAAAAGATACAAATTTTTTCTTCTCACTTTTTAATATGGTAAAAAGAGACATACCATTTCTAAAACTCTTTTTCTGCCCAAAACAATATAAATAAGAGTTTTTTTTTTTTAACTCTTTATTTACCCCAAAAAAAAATAAAGATACAAATTTTTCCTTCCCAGTAAAAAAAATTACACATAGAAGTTGACATCATCCAGTCTGTCATATATATGGCAGAGTGAAACATCAGGCCAGCCTACAGCGTTTGAAGGCTTTTTGGACACCCAGTGTCAGCCGCGGATACCTAACTGACAACGACGTCCCTATAATGGCGATTGGGTCAGGAAAAACCTGTTAGCCTCTGAGTGACGGCCACAATTGATAGTTATTAAGAGATTGCGTTGGGGCGATACCTGTACTGGAGGATCTTAAGAGATTGTCTCCAAGAAAGCAAGTTCGTGTCGCTGTAGTGATTGTTGTTGTCCAATAATTGATTCACCATATTCAAACTTTTTTTAATTTTCTCTGAACGTGGGTGAGCACTTTGGCTTTTAGGTGAAGAGTTGAAAAGGCACCTTGACTTTTCGGTGAAGCTTTTAGATGGTGAACTCTCTTGTGACAACTTTTGTCCAAAATCTTTGTGACAACTTTTGTCCAAAATCTGTAGTGTTCAAGCTATGCAGACCCCAGGTGGTTGTGTTCCTCGGGCAGTGGCCATATTGGAATGGTTGTAGTTGGAAACAGGGCACTGAACGCCCGACCAAATGGGTGGTTTTCCTGTAATTGGAGACGTAGAAGGAAATTCCAGGTGGAAAACATATGTTCCTGGTAAATCTTTCTTAAGATCGTTCGGCCATGTGAGGGTTTTTTTTTTTAGAATAATAAGGTTTATAATTATAAATTTTGCTCATTAGAGACAGTTCAATTAGGGTTAAATTAAAACTAAATAAATAACTTATAATTTAATAGAATTTTTAAATCAAGTAAAATATTTGTGAATCTTAAATTAGTTGGTTAGGTTAAGTTTAATCTCATTAGATATTGAGTTTAAATTGTATGAGAAAGACTAGTAAGAATAAAAAGGAGTTGTTCAAAAAGGTAGAGGAATTGTTAAAAATGATCGGAATCGGGGCAAAAAAATTTCAAAAACTCTTGTAGGCACAATGTTTGAATCGTGTTTTTGATGGTGGAAATGGATTTAGCACCATCAAAAATGTCGAGGACACTTAAAATTTGAAGTTTAACAACTATAACTTGGATTTACAAAAATCTTTGCCAAATTTTCTCTAAATATAACTAGAATTTCCATAACTTTCGGGATATGACCAGAATTTCCCTAACTTTCCGGGCAATTCGTCAGCCTAGTTAGAGTGGTGCCAATAAAAACTACTTTTGCTGAAAATAAATTCTGCCATCTAGGTTATATAATTAATTCTCTCTCAAATCATCTAAATCATATAATTAATTTTCCTCAAAGCTATTTAGGACACAAAATTACAAAATTACAAAATTTCGTATAGATTGAGTTTTTTTCAAGAATATAGTAGAAATAAGACGAGAACTAGAAAACAAGTATAAGCATTTTTTAGCATTTTTTATAAACTTTAAAAAAACGCAATTGAAAAGGGAAAATATAATATCTTTGAGTGATTTGGTTTTGAATCTCTACTCTCATTTCCATTTTATCCCTCCATTCCTTTTGATTTGAGACTTAACTTTATCTTTTAGTCATTCTTGCATATGAATCTCATGTAAGTAAACTATCACAATCTATCTTTTTGCAACAATTATATCTTGTTATATTTATTGCATTAAAAAAATTCAATGTATATTATATATGATTGATGAGGATATATGATTTTTAAGTGAAAAAGTGATTTAGATATTGAAAGATTAAGATGGTTGTATATTTTGTTACATTTATTGCATTAAAACAAAAATTAAAAAAATTCAATGCATGTTATATATAATTGATGAGGATCTATGATATTTAGAGAAAAAATGACTTATCATATTGAAAGATTAAGATGAAAACTATTTATTGAAGATATCAGTTCTATATGATGTTTCATCTACATTTAAAATTTCCAACGCTATTAGTAATTTCTTAAGTTTTGCTTCTTTCTGTCTTTTGGTCAAGAGGGAAATTTGTAAAATTGGAAAAAAAATGTGACACACTTAAAATTAGAGAAAAAATGTGACAAACACGTGTGGTAAGTTGATATTTGTTTTTATTGTTTAATTAATTCTTTTATCAGTAGAATGGCATTGAGAGACATGCTCATGCTAGTGTTACATGTACAACTTCATGGTCAAATTATTTCTTTCACTAGATTTCGAGGTTATTCCACTCCTTGTTTGTATTTGTAAATTTTTGAGACATCATATATACATGTGTCAAAGCATGAAAAAGTAAGCCATAATAAACTGATATTTCTCTTGCTAACCGTTTGATACCTTAATAAGCGTTGTTGGTTGTTTTGACTAAGGATAGAGAAAAGTAGGCATTGGACATGGTAACAATGCTTTGGAGTGTTCACATTTCTCACACTTTTGAGGGAAGCGAGAGGTTCATTTTATTGATCTCTCCATTGTGTCTCCTTCCTTATTTTCTTTGTTTTAAGAGCATGTCATCTCTCAATTTCTCGTTTTTAGTCCACCATGTAAAAACTCATGACTTGTTCATCACTTATCTTTAATTTTGCTGAGTGAATTTAATCATCAAATTCTATTGCCCCTAGAACTTTTACTTCCCTACAAATCCCCTTGGGAAATACGAGGATCTAAAAACATTGTACTCATCCGAAACCCTAGCGTGAACAACCAAATATTTCGCCATGAAATAGAACCATGTAACCCTCATATTCTTTATTCAAAGTTCCTATGTTAACAACAATTATGTCATTGCTGTTAGAAGCTTACTCCTCTTTGTCAGTTTCAAATCATTAGTATATTGACTTTCTTGACTCAACCAATAGCAACACTATAGGACCCTCATTTGGATATTTTGTTGTTGAAACTAGCTTTCATTGAAACAAAATAAAATCACGCCAACATTCCTTATAATTAGCATTTGATACTCATCACTTTCATTAATGTGGAGGTTGATTTCATTCGATTAAAGCTGAGTCCAGATGCTAAAGACCTTATCCATGCCATGGTGAAAACAAGAATGCTAGATCCTTTGAATTCAAGTTTGTGATAAAAATTGGTCCAATGCCTTCTTCTTACATGTGTCCAACACTCTTTAATAGTAATGGATTTGAGAAACATTTACCATTCAATATGGAATACTAGTTCGCCCCACAAAGCTCCACTTTTATGTTGACTCAGATGGTCCATCTTTTCCTCAAGAAAATTTACAAGAACAAAAAGTTACAAATAGTAATGGGTTACATACATACATACATACATACATATACATATACATATACATATACATATACATATATAGCTATCTCATGTATTAAAATGTTTTTAGAAATAAGATGAAATTTCAAATATTGATAGTAGATTTATCTTGATGATGGACTATATTCATATGGCTCGAAATTGTTACTCCAAAAATGGATGCAATGAATCCAAAATAACTTGCAAACAATGCTGATACTATTTGGTTCAAAATTCTTAATTTAACTGTCACCTTTTCATGCCAAATTATTTGTTGTGATTTTCTAGATTCTTTTTTCTCTTTTTTTTTGTATGATGCAATGTTGTGCTTTATCCAATGAATGGAATGGTTTGACATGTATAGGGTGGTTGAAACACTTCACATGTTTATGGATCAGAGCATGTCATTTATAATGATTAGTTTGTATTAGCTTGTTTCAATTGATAAAAATATAACACATTTTCATAAGACCTGCAAATATTTTGATTAAATGCTACCTTCCCATGTCACATGCATTAATAACCAAAAGGTAAATCTCTAGCTATTGTTAATTTGGTTGTCTTAGCTCTCCACAACTAGTGAATTAGTCATCCTAGCTTGTATGAGTTTTCTTTCCTAATCAATTCATAAACATTATAATTTAATCCCACAAGTATTTGGGTCATTCTCATTGCTATATGTTAAACCAGGAATAATAATGAGAAATGGTAATTTGTAATTTCAAAGTCAAGATTCAAGAATTAATGTCTTCGCGTCCTACTCATCACTATATCTTTCAAAAGTGATACTAAAGAAAAAAATTAATTCATGCTTGAACTCAAGATTCATGAATCAATGCCTTAAGGTAAGTCTAATATTTTAGTTTCTGTTGTTTATAAATGGAGAATTCTAGTCTAGAGTAATAAATTGTGGACTAAATATTTGCTGCAACTCTTTGGATTATATACTTCAATATTTAGTGCCAATTTTTGTATTTGGTGTTTAATTGGTATATTGAATTTTTCTTTTAAGGGAAAAGTCACCTTCATTTTGTGTTATTAAAGACACACTCAACATTTATTGTCAATATTTAGAAATCCCTTGCTTCTTGTACTTATCTATCCATCCTCCCATCTCTACCCATGAGTTCCTCTACATGCAAAGACTTCCTTGCCTTCATCCTATGACTTATTGCAATGTAGATGAAACTCCATTCTTGAGAGATTATAAAACATTAATATAATATGTAATGTTAAGCATAACAAGGTTAAAGTCTCGACCATTAATCAAACATTGCTTTCATGTACCACTACCCACAACATTACCCATTAAAATATATGTATAATAAGAATATTGATTGAATTGTTATAGTTGTTCGTATACTTGGCAATTTTTCTATTCTTATAAATAAATTATGGACATTACTGACTATGGGTCCCAATGCCATTAGATTAAAAAGGATATTGTGCAACGTACAATGTCTTTTTGTTTGAGTAAGTTACCCGTCTTTATTCACATTTTAACTTTGAGCAACTAACTAGATGACACTTGAATAATTGAGTTTCTCCAACAATATATACGAAAAATTCTATTTACAACATTAAATGTATATTGTACTCTCGTGCTCATATCAATAATGAACCAAAACCCTTCCAAACTTTCCCATGTTTTTATTTTTTTTCTTGGACATGGTATTTTAATATTTATTATATTAAAAATCATATATTAAATGTGGGTAATATTGAACATAATCCCAAAATTTGCAATTCACGAAACAAAAATAATAGGAGAATCCTGAAACAATCACATGCATATTAAATGAATTTTAAATTGAGGAGAATTTGTCAATTTAGACTCAAGGTATTAGAGCATTCTCATTAAATTCTTATATGTAACATGAATGTGATAAAGGCTTGTGGATAAGTCATTTTTTCATTAAGAAGGGACATCTCAAATGATTTTCAATTATAACATATATGTGACAAAGCAATATCTTCTTTAACTTTTGTTCACTTTAATTTAATGATTTGATCTCACATAATTTTTTCACTCTTTAATGAAAAATTCTAATTGTCCACATAAATATCCCAATACATAACATCATTATTCAATTCCTTCTTAATCAATATCCCTCCCATCATATATCCATTTATAATTAATTCTTTAATATCCATTTATGAGTTTTCTTTGAATTTTGTTCACTTTAATTTAGTGATTGGATCTCACCTAATTTTTTCACTCTTTAATAAAAAAATTCTAATTATCCACATGAATATCCCAATACATAACATCATCATTCAATTCCTTCTTAATCCATATCTTTCCCATCATATATCCATTTATAATTAATTCTTCACCTATCTCTTTATAATTAATTCTTCACAGTGCTTTTTAGGTTCTAGACATGATTACCATCTAATGGATTAATAAGAAACCAATCAAATTGTTAAATGGATTCTCGATTAATTATCCATGTATGATTAATTCTTCACATATCCATTTATGATTAATTCTTTACAAACCTTTTTGGGTGCGAGACATGATTACCATCTACTTATTAATTAATAAGAAACAAATAAATTGTTAAATATCAATGGTAAAAAAAACACATATTCTCCTTGAGCATCGTAATCATAAAAATAATTGATATTCTCTTTCCCCACTTCGAAAATATGTTCGTTTTTGGGGAGAGAAATGTTGTGACCCATATAGTAAAGAATTGCTTATCATCATTAATAAATTACATTGGCATTGAGTATATACTAGGTTATAGGACTTTGACATTGAGTATATACTAGGCTATGAGGCTTTATATTTAAGTAGTTTCTTGAATCTTAGTTTAAAATGTCATTCGAAAAAGTAATTAAAATTACGTTATAAATATTAATTTAGTTTAAAATGTCATTCGAAAAAGTAATTAAAATTATGTCATAAATATTAATTTATTTTTTGAAATATTTTAAAGCCGTGAGGTTTACAAGTGAGTTATAAGTAAGAGAAATGTTTACAATTATATCAGTCAAATATATTTAATATTT
>APFE031736155.1:16270-30917 GCA_000404065.3 Pinus taeda
TTAATTATTATATGGTTTAGGGACATTTGAGTTAAAATTATTTGGAGATATTATTGGACTTGGACCACATTAATACTTATTATGAATGATTTTTTGGTATTTATAGGATTTCAAATTGACAACTTTCAAATAAGGAGTTTTTTAACAAAATACTCTATTGTCTACTACTCTACATCTCATGAACAACATTTTTTTGCATCTTATACATAGGAAGATATTTTAATTTGTATTAGCTTGATGAAATTATTTCTAGAGCATTGTCCTTTATATAATAAAATACACATTTTTATTGCCCTCGATTCATAAAAATAAGCATGACAATGAATAGTATTTTGGTTATCATTATTGAAAGTCGTGTTCCTTGTTTTCCTATGTGAAGAAAATCATTACATTAAGAGGTGTCTTAAAATTTAGTATAAGGGATATGATGTCATGTACATAATGTTACATTAAAAAATTTAAAAATAAATTAAAAACTTTACTTTAAAAACTAAAAAATATATAAGCTGACTTTGGAGTAAATTTAGATTTATATTAGTTGATTAGATCTATTTCAATTTCAATTTCTAACACAATGAGTTCAATGCACATTGATCATTCTCAATCCTTGATAAATATGTGATTAAGATGGTTGTGTTGAAAACTTTTCATATTTCAAACTTTGTATTTGATCATATTTTTTTTGTGAATGCAAAAGTAACTTTTCTTTCCTTCCAACTTTACTATTCTCTACATTATGCATTCATATCACTCCACTCTCTCCCATTGACTTAGAAGACAATCATAAGCTTTCCCACCACTTAGTCATCTTATTAGAATTTCCTTTTGCATCATGCAAAGAATCTTTGTATGGTGTCAACAAAACACAATTTATTTTCTGTTGTTTCCAATGTGGAGAAACCAACACGATCTATTTATCCAAATCTGATATATTTTCTACATTATCATAAATCCAATTAACTTTTACCCACATGACCCTTTCTTTTGCATCACATATTGCTTGGAATTCCATATATGTCCTACATTAGTTATCACATACTTAACACTTTTCCATTATGCAAGTCATAATTTCTATTCTCAAGGTGATTTATAATGCATTTATGATGACCCAATCCATGATATAAAGATGATGGTTAGAAGTAAGTGAGGATTAACTATTTCATAGTCCCATAAATCCTTTTACTACAAATGATAATTATTGTTAGTATTTTACATGCATTTTGGAGCAGGGTGTACATATCCAAAGGATAGTTCATTGAGGCTTATTAATTATTTTAGTCATATATATGGTAAAAAATGATAACTTTATTAATAATCCTCACCCATATCAAAGTTTATTAAGAAAAATGGATAGAGTAAGGATGATGAACAAAAATATGAAATAGCCTTTTGTGGATTTATTGTCAATTCTTTAGCTCACTTGAATATCAAATTTTATTGGTCTACATCTTATAGGTGATACTCCAATATTTTTCCAGAGAAAAAAACTTCCCAACAAAATTTGGATGACTAGCCTAGCCAAAACTACTACATGCTATGAGCCTTTGATTTTAGAAAAATCGTCCCATGGTTCGCAAGTAGGATTGATGCAAAACACATAATGATTCAAGTTGTGACAAATGAAATAACCCATATTTTGTTATCTCCTAATGTATTAATGTTGTGGCTTCTTAATCTAAATAAAGTCCTTAAGCTTATAGAGACATATGCCTTCCTCGAACCCCAAGGAGATGGAGTGAACATACTCAAATATTTATTGGCTCAATGATGCAGGAGCATCTGGCTCACAGGACAAAGACAAAGTCAAGGCGATATGGTCTCTGAAGGGAACGAAGGAGTTAATTCACTGAATGGATAGCGTACTTGTTTTTTTTCATTCTTCCTTTATTAAGTTGCCTAAGTTAATTTAGTGAATTGTAATTAGGAACAGTAGGAATTAGTTAGTGTCATTGTTTCTAGACAGTTAATTTACTTTTGTAAAAACATGAAAAGAAAATATGCTAAACAATAATGAAAAGTTCTGTATGAGGAATAACTGATGTAACCAATTGAACATAACTAACAACAATTAGTGACAGTTTGAGAACACTGTTATTAAAAAGAGGGACAAAACACAGTGTAGAGGTTCGACTAATAGAGAAATGAAAAAGAGAGAAGAGTAATTTTTTGTGCACATTCACGGCATCCTAAATACTGTGTATATTAATTTGTGTGAAATTACTTTCGTGGAGACTGTTGTTATACCACTACAGGTTATAAAACGAAAGAGGAGATAACCAAAATCAGAGGAGAAGCGTAAGCGCCCAGGTTGCAGGTGGATTCAACCAAATAAATAGACACGAAATCATTTATGTGAACAAACGACACGAAGTTGGAAATTACGAATCCAGACAAGAAAATAAATTCTATAAACACCAGGTATGCGAATATATATATATAGTCCACTCAGTTCCATAATTGAATTCATAGAAACGTAAAGACAATATTCCGGTTCTTTGCACATTTACATTCTGTTCGAAACAAAGAAACGAACCCAGTTCATAAATACATGAGTCATACTTATAACAAAGTGGAAGCCAAACCCAATAATCCTCGACTCATTACCATAACCCAATGACAGTGACAAACTCCAGAAGAATCGAATACAAACAGTGGCTCAAAGACCAAAGATACATTGACCCTACAGTTGTAGCATTGAAGCCGAGCGGAAACAACTAACGAATAGAAACGACACTACTCGTGGTCAGTTGGAATAGTCGAGTTTCCATGCGCCGAAACCCTCGGTCGGCCATACCTGCAACGAAAAACAACAAATGAAATGAGTGCTGGTAATACGAAACAAAGAGAATTTGAAAACTGAATAGAACAACCAAGATATAGCTGGTTAGCTTACCTGACGGAGGCAAGCCATAACTGCAACAACTCCTCTAGGTTTTCCCTGCTCACGAGCAACCGAAAACGTTAGGCAACTGGGGAAAAGAGGAGCATATATAACTAGCATAGAATATCGGACTTACCCTGAGAAATTGGCGGAGGAACCGAAGGAGTTCGTCACCACAGTTCTGCCAGGCTCGTGGAGAAATTGAACTTGGAACTGGAGAAACATTACCAGGAACAACGTAACCAACAACCGACTGCAAGAATCGTGGAAAACAAAAACATCGAACCTAGAGAAAGACTTACAGAGACATACCAAATTGATTACCAAACACACAACAACAGTCGACACTCGAGAAGGAGATAACGAAGGAAGCGAACCTTAGCAGGTTTTCATAACCTTGCCGGATGAAAGGAAAATACTTCCAGGTCGAGTCCCGAACCAGGAAAATGGGACCATAAGCAAAACCAACATTGAAGCTGCGAAGACCATCGAGAGCACACAGCTCGGAGAACCAGGAAAACAAGACCATGAAAAGAAAAGGAAACCACATTGAGGCCGCGAAGACCGTCAAGAGCACACAACTCAGAGAATTAGGTGGACAAACCATAAAAACAAAGCCCACATTGAAGCTGCGAAAGACCGCTGAGAGCACACAACACAGGGAACTGGGAGAATAACGAATGAACAAAATGAGTGCGAGATTGTGAAACCCTATACCAAGGTAGGCTCGTGGAATCCCAAGGCAGGACAATTGTCCAACAAACAGAGACCATCATACTAATCACCATACCCATCATTTAATTCAAACGCCGGTTAATCAAATTGCATTTATAAAAAATCTCTGTTATAATTATTACTTGCTTGTACACCCATAGTGGAATACGTTGACGGCGGGATCACGTAGGCTGGCCCCATCAAGTGGTATTAGAGCAGGAAGTTGAAAAAAAAATCAGGATATGGAGGTTCAAAGACGAGGATGTGGGAGAGGTGTGTGTAGAGTGGCAGATGAGGGCTTGAGGGAAGAATTGAGAGCCCTTACTGCTTGCCTGGAAGTAGTGGAGGCAAGAAGGAGAAGAGACCCAGAACTTGGGGATGACAGTGAAGAGGAGGCAGTAACTGCTACGGACGGATAAGATGAAGAAGCCCCAGAGTTAAGACTGTTGAGATCGGTACTGTTAGCCAACAGCAAACCCAAACCTGAGATCCCTAACTATGATGGCAGTCTAGCCGTAGATGTTCTGCTGGATTAGGTAAGTGAGTTAGATAAGTATTTTGAAAATGAAGAGATCAGTGAGGACAAAAGAGTCAGATTTGCTACAACTAGTTAAAAGGACACGTTGCTTTATGGTGGAATAGTGTCCAGGTGGACAGGAAGAGAATGAACAAGCTATCGATAAGGAAGTGGCCAAGGATGGTGGAAAAAATGAAAGGCAGATTTTTGCCTAAATATTATCAAGTTGAGCTTTACCGATGGGTGCAGAATTTAAGGCAAAAAGGTATGACCGTAAAGGAATACACAGAGGAGTTTTATCGTGTAAACTTGCGGGCTGGTTATACTGATGATACTCTGGAAAAGACAACGAGATACGTGAATGGTTTGAGGCTGGAAATACTGGATGAAATCAGTATTCTCTCTCCGCGGAATATAGAAGAAGCCTTTCAGAGTGCTTTAAAGGCTGAAGAAAAGGTTAATAGGAAACAGAATAACAGGAGAGGACGAGTAAATGGCAGAGGATGAGGACAGTCCTACGTCAGAGAGAGAACTGCCACTAACAGTGAAGAAAGCAGCAGCTCCAGAGCTTCAGGGACAACAGAGAAGGGAGATAGCACAAAAGGAGGTCATCCATATCAGCGGGGAAGAGGAAATGGTCGCGGAAGGGGGACTAATGTCCAGTGCTACAGGTGCCACAAGTGGGGGCACAGATCCTTCGAATGCCCGGAAGCCGAGCACGCTGGCCAGAGGGGAGCATTTGTTGCGTAGCTTGAGGAAGCTGAAGCACAGCCCCAGGAGGTAGAAAATGTGGCAGAAATAGGAGAGGCTTTGGTTTTAAATAAAGTATTGTTGAAGCCAGCCGAGGAGATGGCTGAGCAGGCCCAACGGAAGGCACTGTTCTGAATAGTTTGCAAATCACATGGAAAGTGCTGTAAATTGATCATAGACAGTGGAAGTATGGACAATTTAGTTTCCACCGAGATGGTGGAAAAGCTGGGATTGAAGCGACTTAAGAACCCCACACCTTACAAGGTGTCGTGGCTGCAGAAAGGCCACCAACTATTAGTTGATGAACAGTGCGAGGTTGAATTTCACATTGGCAAATACCAGGACAAGGTTGTTTGCGATATCAGGCCAATGGATGTGTGCCATATACTGCTAGGGATACCGTGGCAGTATGATCGGAAGGTGACGCATGATGGGAAGACGAATTGTTACAAATTTGTGAAAGATGGAGTCAAGCATATGCTTGTACCCATCAAAGAGGAGGATACAGCAGAAACAAGTGGAACAAAAGAATTGTTAATAGGAGGAAAACAGTTTGTTAAGCAGATTGAGGAAAACGAGGTGAATTATGTGATTGTAAGGAGGACTAAGACAATGTTGCTGAACACAGAAAAGTCAGAATTGCCTACAAAGATTCAGGAGATGTTAGAAGAATTTAAGGACATTGTAGTCGATGACTTACTGGATAAGTTTCCTCCCAAGAAGAGCATTAGCCATCATATCGATTTCATACCTGGAGCAAGCCTACCAAATAAGGCAGCATATCGAATGACCCTGAAAGATAATGAAGAGATTCGTAAATAGGTGCAAGAGTTGTTGTATAAGGGACTGATAAGAGAAAGCTTGAGCCCTTGTGCGGTACCAACAGTACTCGCACCCAAGAAGGGTGGAGAATGGCGGATGTGTATGAATTCACGAGCTATCAATAAAATCACTATTCAGTACAGATTTTCCCTACCCAGAATGGATGATATGATGGATTGTCTTAGCGGGGCAGCGTATTTCACGAAAATTGATCTGAAGAGTGGATATCATCAGATCAGGATCAGAGAAGGAGATGAGTGGAAGACAACTTTCAAGACCAATGAAGGGTTGTACGAGTGGCTAGTCATGCTGTTCGGATTGAGCAACCCTCCTAGTACTTTTATGAGATTGATGAATGAGATGTTAAAAGAATTTATTGGCAAGTTTGTGATAGTCTATCTTGACGATATTTTGATTTTCAGCAGAACAAAGGGAGAACATCTTCAGCATGTTCGAAGAGTGTTAGAGAAGTTACAGCAGAACAAACTGCTAATGAACTTTAAAAAATGTACTTTCCTGCAGAAGGAACTGGTCTATTTGGGGTTTGTAATTGCGGAAAATGAATTGAAGATGGATCCAAAAAAGATCGCGGCAATCATGAATTGGCCGTCACCAAAGAGCTTATTTGAGGTACGTAGCTTTCACGGATTGGCGAGTTTTTATCGAAAGTTTATTAGGAATTTCAGTGAAATATGCGCGCTGATGCTAGACACCATCAAAAAGGCCAGTCAGCCTTTTTGTTGGACCAAAGTAGCAGAGGACAACTTTCATCTTTTGAAGCGGAAGATTACAAAGAGGCCAATCTTAAGGCTGCCCGACTTTAACAAGCTTTTTCAGGTTCGGTGTGATGCAAGTGGGACAACTATTGGCGTTGTGCTCAGTCAAGAAGATAGACCAGTGGCATTCTTTAGTGAGAAATTGAACGAAAGAAGGCATAAATATTCCTCGTATGACAAGGAATTTTATGTCGTGGTGCAAGCTTTAAAGCATTGGAGACACTACCTACTGGGCAACGAGTTTTTATTATTTTCTGATAATTCAACGCTGCAATATGTAATACAGCAGCACAAATTAAACCATAAGCACGCCAAATGGGTAGAATATTTGCAGAGTTTCACTTTCATGTTAAAACACATTAGTGGGCAAGCGAATAAAGTGGTAGATGCCTTGAGCAGGAGAGCTTTTCTCTTACAGGAAAGTAGAATACAGGTGATGGGATTCGAACATCTAAAGGATTTGTACCAGACCGACACAGACTTCAAAGAAGCCTTTGAAGCTTGCCAAAATCCCGTGTTGAGGAATACAAGTCCATGGTTGGACTACAATATGCAGGAAGGACTATTGTTCAGAGGTGGACAGTTATGTATCTCGGACTGTTCGATGAGGGAAAATATTGTATGGGAGAAACATGGTGGTGGTCTAGCCGGTCATTTCGGCATAGACAAAACTTTGGAGTAGCTCGGACATTTTTATTACTAGCCTAGAATGCATAGGGATGTACAACGATATGTGAACAGGTGTAAAGTCTGCCAACTGGCAAAAGGACATAGTCAGAATACTGGACTTTACACGCCACTACCTGTTCCGAGAAGGCCATCGGACTCAATCAACATTGACTTTGTCTTGGGACTGCCTAGAACGTAGCGGGGGTATGACTCAGTGATGGTGGTGGTAGACAGATTTTCAAAAATGGCGCATTTTATCCCTTGCCGAAAAACTAGTGATGCCACGTATGTAGCTCACCTGTTTTTCATGGAGGTTGTTAGATTACACGGCCTACCCAGATCTATCGTTTCTGACAGGGATGTAAAATTCACAGGACACTTTTGGCGCACCTTGTGGAAAAATTTGGGCACGCAATTGAATTTTAGCTCTGCGTATCATCCGCATACTGATGGACAAACGGAAGTGGTGAACATGAGTTTGGGGAATTTATTACGAAGTTTGACTGGGGAAAATTCATGGTTATGGGATCATGCTCTCGCTCAGGCGGAATTCGCTTATAACGATTCGCCAAATCGTAGCACCGGACATAGCCCATTCCAAATCTTGTATGGCATGCATCCTCGGGGAATACATGAACTACGAGATTTGGGAAAATTGGAGCGGAGAAGGGCGAATGGAGAAGATTTTGCAGAAGCAATGAATGAACTACATGAACGGGTAAAATTAAGGTTGTAGGACAACGTGCAGAAATATAAGCAACAAGCAGATTCAAGGCGGAGATAAGTACAATTTAATGTTGGAGACGAGGTCCTTGCACACTTGCAAAAAGAACGATTTATTAAGGGCGCATATAATAAGTTAAAATTTAAAAAAATTGGCCCCTGCAAGATTTTGCGTAAATTCTCAGCAAACGCCTACGAAATTCAGCTGCCACCTGATATAGGCATATCACCTATTTTCAATGTGGCGGACTTGTTTTCATATACTGTCCATGTAGAGGAAGACAATGTGGTACGGTTAGAACATAACACCCTAGTTGGAGACAGTTATTGGATGAGGCATATGCCTTCGGCTCAATCCCATGAGATTGAAGGAATTCTCGGTACCCAGATAGCCAAGAGGACACGTAGGAAGTAATATCTATGATATCTCGTCAAGTGGAGAGACCGTCCAATTGAGGACAGTTCGTGGCTCGACGCAGTGCAGATACAGAAGGCTGGCTATTTGGTGGAGGAGCTCATGGAATGGAGCCATGATTTTCTCTTACCCTGGGAGCCTGATGCAAGAGCATCTGGCTGACAGGACAAAGAAAAAGTGAAGGAGATATGGTCTCTGAAGGGAATGAAGGAGTTAATTCACTGAATGGATATCGTACTTGTTTTTTTTTATTCTTCCTTTATTAAGTTGCATAAGTTAATTTAGTGAATTTTAATTAGGAACAGTAGGAATTAGTTAGTGTCATTGTTTCTAGACAGTTAATTTACTTTTGTAAAAACATGAAAAGAAAATATGATAAACAACAATGAAAAGTTGTGTATGAGGAATAACTGATGTAACCAATTGAACATAACTAACAACAGTTAGTGACAGTTTGAGAACACTGTTATTAAAAAGAGGGACAGAACACAATGTACAGGTTCGACTAATAGAGAAATGAAAAAGAGAGAAGAGTAATTTTCTGTGCACATTCACGGCGTCCTAAATACTGTGTATATTAATTTGTGTGAAATTACTTTCGTGGAGACTGTTGTTATACCACTACAGGTTATAAAACGAAAGAGGAGATAACCAAAATCAGAGGAGAAGCGTAAGCGCCCAAGTTGCAGGCAGATTCAACCAAACAAATAGATACGAAATCATTTATGTGAAAAAATGACACGAAGTTGGAAATTACGAATCCAGACAAGCAAATAAATTCTATAAACACCAGGTATGCGAATATATATATAGTCCACTCAGTTCCATAACTGAATTCATAGAAATGTAAAGACAGTATTTCGATTCTTTGCACATTTACATTTTGTTCGAAACAAAGGAACGAACCCAGTTCATAAATACATGACTCATACTTATAAAAAGCGGAAGCCAAACCCAATAATCCTCGACTCATTACCATAACCCAACGACAGTGACAAACTACAGAAGAATCGAATACAAACAGTGGCTCAAAGACCAAAGATACATTGACCCTACAGTTGTAGCATTGAAGCCGAGCAGAAACAACTAATGAATAGAAACGACACTACCCGTGGTCAGTTGGAACAGTTGAGTTTCCATGCGCCGAAACCCTCGGGCAATCATACCTGCAATGAAAAACAACAAATGAAATGGGTGCTGGTAATACGAAACAAAGAGAATTCGAAAATTGAATAGAACAACCAAGAGATAGCTGGTTAGCTTACCTGACGGAGGCAAGCCATAACTGCAACAACTCCTCCATGTTTTCCCTGCTCACGAGGAGCTGGAAACGTTAGGCAACTAGGGAAAAAAGGAGCATATATAACTAGCATAGAACAACTGACTTACCCTGAGAAATTTGCGGAGGAACCGAAGGAGTTCGTCACCACAGTTCTGCCAGGCTCGTGGAGAAATTGAACTCGGAACTGGAGAAACATTACCAGGAACAATGTAACCAACAGCCGACTACAAGAATCGTGGAAAGCACAGACATCGAACCTAGAGAAAGACGCACAGAGACATACCAAATTGATTACCAAACACACAACAACAGTCGACACTCGAGAAGGAGATAACGAAGGAAGCGAACCTTACCAGGTTTTCATAACCTTGCTGGATGAAAGGAAAATACTTCTAGGTCGAGTCCTGAACCAGGAAAACAAGACCATAAAAAGAAAAGGAAACCACATTGAGGCCGCAAAGACTGTCAAGAGCACACAGCTCAGAGAACCAAGCAGACAAACCATAAAAACAAAACCCACATTGAAGTTGCGAAAGACCGCCGAGAGCACATGGCACAGGGAACCAGGAGAATAACGAATGAACAGAATGAGCGCGAGATTGTGAAACCCTATACCAAGGCGGGCTCGTGGAATCCCAAGGCGGGACAGTTGTCCAACAAACAGAGATCATCGTACTAATCACCATACCCATCGTTTAATTCAAACACCGGTTAATTAAATTGCATTTATAAAAAATATCTGTTATAATTATTACTTGCTTGTACACCCACAATGGAATACGCTGATGGCGGGATCACGTGGGCTTGCTCTATCACTCAATCTTCTATTACGTCAACTAATCTCACACAAATTGAGATATGCATGTTGTTCGAGGATTACTGGGATTTTTCTTGGCTTCTATCATGTCTCATTAGAGAGGCTACTACATCCTATATTCCTAGTTATATTTTATATGTTCTTTAATTCTATATTTGAATGAGGACAATTTTCAACTGGGCTAAGATTATTTCCAATGAAATACCTTACTAGCTTTCTAATTTTCGAAGACAAAGAGGTTCTTTATGGCTTCGTGTTTGGTTGTTGCTCAAGTATGTTGTAATGTATTTGATTCCCTTAAGGGATAATGTTGAAATTGGTAATGGCACAATACGCTTTTGGTATCATGTACACTTTTTTTTTTTTGGGGAAAGAAGACTAATTTTATTTAATTAGTAAACGATACAAAATTACACTTTATGTATTCTGTTGAATGCATTCAAATATAAAGAACAGAAGTACATATAGTCTATCTATTGTAACACTATATTTTTTTCCTGGAAAAAGAAAAAAAAGTCCATTACCTGAAGAGAATACATAAATATGCTTCATTTTAGTTTGTGCATGCAACATATTTGATTATGCTCCAAAATAGGTATAAGTTAAGGTCCATTTGACCATCCTTTTTCATGTTTAAACCTCTCCTTCTGCATTTGATAATTCTTTTTCAAGCTATAATGTGTTTTTAGGAAGGTTAGGAGATGTTTGATGTATCATGTGGCCTGATACATTAAATGTGCAGGATATTGAGGATTTTTTGTGCAGATCACATTGGCGACCAGTAAGAGAGAATCAGGTAGATTTTGTCCTTACTATAGGTTAATGACAACTCGGTTGGCTTATGAGAAATTACTACCTCTCTATGATTGCAAATACAATAAGGGAGTAGATCCACGTTTTTAGGAGTTTTGGAGGGAAGAAGTCCTCCCTTCAAGGAGGTTTCCCCTCACCCACTTTTTGTATAAATAATAGAGCCTAACACCTCCACAGGGATTCAAATTCTAGAGAAAAGATAATGATTATTAGAGAAGGAGACTTATGCCTATTGTTTCAATTGTTATGTTACATGTTTGAACACTTTTGAGGTTAATGAAAAAAATTTCTTTGTTCTTAGCATGATTTTAATTCAAGGAACTCAAGTCTCCTTGGGTTAGGGCCAAATCCAAGTTCTCAAGTCCCTTCCTTTATACATTTATTTTGTATGCACTTAGTCTAGTTGTAAGATTTTGCAAATCTTGTTTATGAGAAAAGAATTGTCCTTGCAGGTTTATAAGTGAGATCATTATTGAAGCTTGTTTGAGTACCTTGTGATGATAAGCACCAAAAATAGTTTTATTTATGCAATAGTAGTTTCCACTCTAAATTCAACTCATGCTTTCCATTGTTAGTTTGTTTTATGCAATCAATAATTTGATAATTGCTTAATCATATTGTTTTTATCAGTTGAACATGTACTTTTCTTGAATATGGAATAATTTTTTTCATAGATTGAAGTAGCATCATATTTCATGCATTAGAATCATCTCTCTAATCACCTTTTAGTTCACTATTTATTTTTCAAAATTTTCACATGTTGAAAATTTCCTAACCAAGCTATAGGGAAATTCTAGCCTTGTTTCTTCCATGCATAAGTCTGATCTTTGAGTTTGTCTAAGCCTGGTAGGGTCGCTCACATCCTTCCACAACCTTCAACCTCCTTTTCCATCCTCCAACCCAATCTTAAACTCCATAAAGGTGTTCTCAAACGCTTCTTGTAGTAAAATATGGAATCTTGTAACAATACACATATTTCTTCAAATCACCTCCAAAACTGCATCAATTTTTTTTCCATCATTTCACATCACTCAAAAAAATCATTTAAGCCTTGAATATAAATTTTATAAGATCGGAGATACCCTATGCACTTTTCTTTCATGGTTGTAGTTTCATTCTTGCAATTAGGTTATACTGCTTTTGTTATTTATTAGATAGAATGAGATTGATTTACCTTCAACATTCTTGAGAATTTTCTTTGTCTTCTTACAAGTAGAATAAATTTTAATTCATTCATTTCCTTTCTATCAATAGGATAGATTTACTTTTTGCAAATTGGATTAGGATTTCATTCTCTCATTTAGTTTCTACAAAATAGATTAGGGTTTCTTTCTATCATTTTCTTTCATGCAATCAGATTATGGTTTCCTTTATGTCATTTAATTATTTATAATAGAATAGGTTCTATTTTAGTCATTTCTTTTCCTGCAAATTTAGAATAGGTGTGTTTACCACTTAATGAATTTTTCAAGTATTTCCTATAGCATAATGGTCTATGTGCATCTTGATTCACTTCACTGCATCATACCAGCCTAAGTAGGGCATTGCCTAATTTACATATAGTACTAATACCTTTTAAGTTTGTATGAACTATAGATTGATATTTACATTTGATCACCTTGCAAGTTACAACATTATTGTTGTAATGTTGGGGGCTCATCACTTTTTTGGCGTCATTGCCGGGTGGTGTCAAAGTAGGTATTTTTTTCCACTTTAAGTTGGTTATTTCTCATTTCATTTCCTAAAAAAAAAAAAAATTGCATTAGTATTTCTGTTTATAAAATACATAAAAAGAACAAGGTCATTTTTTTCATGCCTCCTAGAGCTAGGGATAACTCAGAAAATTTCCCTAAAACCCACACTTCTACAAGTGGTAAACATTGAACTTTTGGTGATTGTGGGCCTACTACTCTATCCACAGAGTATAAAGAGGCCTTTTTGGCTGAGAAACCAATTTTTTTTGAGGAACCTATAGGAGAAGAAGAACCTCCATCACCTACTGAAAATATGGCTGGAAATATGGATCCTAAAGTATTTCCTATTAGCGAGATAAATGGGGAAGCTAAAATGAAGAATATCAATCCCACTACTCTTCCACACTTCCATCGAATGACTTCTGAGGACGCTGAGACCTCCATGTTTGAATTTTCTATAGTCTGCAGGACATATGATTATACCTCCGATGATAAAAAATTTAAATTGTTTCCTTCTACCCTCAAGGATGAAACCTTGCACTGGTTCATGAGTTTGGAAGGAGGCAACATTACTACATGGGCTCAAATGCAACATGCATTCATCAAAACGTACAAGGACTATTGTAGGGCAAGGGACACAAAAGAAGAAATATTCATAATGACTTAAGGGCCAAATGAATACTTAGAGGAAAATAAAGAAATATTTGAGTTGAGATATAGGAGAGCTAATTCCATCCTTGATATAGAATCAATGAAGCTAGTTTTTCTTCGAGGGGTTAGAGAAGAGTTGATCGAGATCCTCAACATGTTGTCCAATGGAGATATTTACCAGCTCAATTATGAAAGCATTAAAATAGCATTTAAAAAACACTCTAGAGCTACAAGGAAAAGAGGTATATCTAGACAGGGTTTGGCAAGTCCTTCACCTTCTACTTCAACCATTAAGAATGAAATAGGAGGTATGTTGGAGGAACTTAAAAGTGAAATATTACATACTTTTTCCATGTAAATGGATGCAATGTAGATTAAGAAAAACAAGGGGAGGTAGAAAGGGCATTAGCCATATTTTTCCCTAGATGTACCAAGAGGCACACTAGAAATGAGTGCCCATTAAATGTTATAGAAATCTTCTTTATGTGTGAGGAAAACCATGAAACTAAAAAGTTTCCATCTCTTCCAATTATGAAAGCTGTGCATCAAGGAGCAGAAGGGGGCATGGAGTAACTTTCTTTGTCAACCAAAGGAGGCCACAAGGCCCTAAACCATATCAACAAGGTATACAACATGCTCATTCTTTCAATGAAAGTCATAATGCACCTTTTCAGCCTTGGTATCCACTAAAAAACTCACCATGGTCCATTCCTTCTCCAAGTTGGCCTTATCTTCCTTAACTTAACATTCTTCCTTTTCAACCATACCATCATTAACCTCCTCAATGGGGTAATTCATCACAAGGATGGAGGCCTCAGGAAACCCAACCACCTTCCTTAATGCCTCCTCCTCCTCAACCCAAAAAAAATATTTCTAAAAACCCACAAATGCCTGCTCAATCCAATCCAAAAGAAAACAATAAGAAAACCCAAAAATTCTACAATCAAGAGATCTCTTCCCCTACCTATGCTATAGAAATCTAAGAAATCAACCTTAGATGTGGGAAGATACTTCCTAATTCTCACCCAAATTTTCCAATAGAAGATATGTAGAAAATTTGTTGTGGGTTAACTCGATAATGCAATATAAATCAAAGTAGAATATTATAACCTACTTCTACTAT
>APFE031736163.1:6333-33008 GCA_000404065.3 Pinus taeda
ATCGGCTGGAGCGAAGGAGCGAGAGGATCATCTCTTTGACAAACATAGCGTTGGAATCCAAGTAGGTTTCTCTTACCCACTTGTTAATTACAACTAGGGACCTGCAGTGTAGCATTGTTTGATTGTTGCTAGACCCCCTTTGGGCTAGTAGGGATCGCCTCTATCTGTAGAGGGGATTTACCTCTCCAACAGCTACGAAGGAGACTCTCAGGTAAAACGTGCTAAACTTCAAACTCTCATAATTCAATATGAAACTCTCAACATGCGCAATGATGAAAGTATATCTAGTTACTTATTACATATAGATGAGGTTGTTAATTGCATGAAGAATCTGGGTGAAGAGATAAAGGAAGTTACCTTAGTCGAAATTTTTTTAAGATCTTTGTCTGCTAAGTTTGAATCAAAAGTATCTGCCATAAAAGAAAAGCAGGATCTATAGACTATTACTATGACATAGCTTCACAGAATCTTAACTGCCTTTGGGATGAGAAAAGGAGGTCCATCAGATATGAAAGAATCCACATTTAAAGCTTTAGTAAAAGGAATATAAGAACTCAATGAATCAAGACATCTTTCAGAAGAAGAAGAGGAAGTAAACTTTGTCAAGAAGCTTCAACAGGGTTCCAGAAGATTTAGAGGTAAACTACCTTTCAAATGTTTTGCCTATGCTAGAGTCGGTCATTATGCTACCAAATGTCCTCATAAAGATAAATATGATAAATGGAAGGAATCTACAAAATGAAATAGAAAACAAAGTGTATGTAAAAAGAGCTACTATACTCATGAAGATAGCAATGGTTTATCTCATAGTGATGAAGATGAAAATAGTAATGACTGTAGACTTTTGATGGCTTATGAAGATGATGAATTTTTGGATGCTTTAGCTGAAGATGAACTTTATGAAGAAATCTCTAAACTCAAAATCTGTTTAGAAGAAAATAATATGATTATAGATACCTTGACATGCCAACTCGTTGAAAGAGAAAAACACAATGAAAAATTAGAATGTGAAATTGTGGGTCTAAGAAACGATCTTGAGAAAACAAAAGCTCTCAATCGTAGATTTGCTTAAAGATCAAAAACCTTAAATGAAATTATCAAAGTTCAACATTCTCCTCTGATAAAGATAAGTCTTGGATATACTAAAAAAGCATCTCAAACACAGAAGCTATCAACCTCCACTAAAATCTATCTTGATGCAGCAAAGTGCAGTGAACAGTTTGACAATCATCAATAAAGGCATAAAGCAGATCACCAGGTAAATCAGGCTCAATTTACTTCGAGAATGAAAAGAAGCCACGACCAACCTCAGGTAAATCGTACTCATTTTTCTTCAAATATGAATATCAATGGAAACTACAATCACCAAGTCAGTAGATCCGATAATCGCAGGAACTTCTTTAATGGTCAATGTTTCTCATGTCACAATTTTGGACACAAAGTTGCTCAATGTGTTGCTTATAAAACCATCATGATTAGAGGAGCACAAAATCAAAGGAATGTGACAGGAATCAAGAAAAGTTCCTATAATAACTTTTCTCTTCTTGAAAATGAAATAGAATGCTCAATCTGTAACAACTTATGCCCTGAATAATCTGAATGCAGGAGTAAATTTCGGCAAATCTCTCAAAAGGAGCACACTCCATTAAATCCAAAAATATGGAGAAAGAAAGAACTGCAAATAGAAAGATGTGGTATAGCCTTGTATGCAGAAGGACAAGAAAACTAGGGGTACATCAATATTTGATGCTCAAAACACATGACAAGTGACAAATAAAAACTACACTCATAGAATGCCTTAGAAAAGGAAAAAAGTGTCTCATTTGGAAATGACACTCCTACTGTCATAAAAGGTAAAGGATATATTTTCTTGAAAGAAAAAGTTAAAGCTGGGAATGTTATGTATGTTGATGGCTTAAAGCATAACCTGTTGAGTTTGAGTCAAATGTCTGATCAAGGAAATGAAGTAGTGTTTTGATCAAATGGATGTGTTGTTCATGAGCTTGATATAGGAGAAACCGTGATTAAAGGAACAAGAACTCCAAACAACCTATACATACTCAAAGGAGGACAACATCATTGCTACCTAATAAAAAATGATGAAAACTGGCTATGGCACAGAATATTGGGACATCTAAGCTTTTCTCAAATAAGAAAAGCACGCAGATTCCAGGCTTTTCATGATCTTCCATATATCAACATCCCTAAAATTACTATATGCAAATCATTTCAATTCAATAAGCAAACCAGATCTCAATTCATCGGAAAGGAAGGGTCAGCTTGTAAGCCTCTTGAACTTGTTCATAGTGATTTATGTGGACCATCAAGGAAAAAGTCACTTTGTGGAGATGAATACTCTATGTTGTTCATTGATGATTTTTCCAGAATGTGTTGGATAGGTCTTCTAAAGCATAAATTTGAAGCATTTGAAAATTTCAAAGCCTTCAAAGCTTTGGTTGAAAATGAATCTGATCACAAAGTAAAAAGCCTTAGATCTAATCGAGGAGGGGAATTTACCTCGGATGAATTCTTTGACTTTTGTGAACAACATGGATTAAAAAGGTAGTTCTCCATCGCAAGGACTCCACAACAAAATGGAGTGGTAGAAAGGATGAACATAACTGTTCAACAAATGGTCGTGCTATGCTAGATGAATCTAAAACTCCTGCAACCTTCTAGGGTGAAGCTGCATTCGCCATCATCACTATTCTCAACCAAGCAAATGTTCGGGTAAATAACACTCAAACTCCACATGAACTTTGGTATGGTAAGACTCCTACTATAAAATACTTCGAAGTTTTTGGAAGCAAATGTTACATCAAAAGGACTGATGAAAAACTTGGTAAGTTTGAACCCATAGCAGATGAAGGTATTCTTCTTGGCTACTCTTCCCAAAGTAAAGGATATAAATGTTATAATAAAAGACTTGGGAAAATTATTGAAAGTATTAATGTTGTAGTTGATGAAGCATGCAAAAATCCAAAACAGATAAAAATTGAAGATTATGACAATGAGGAAGATGAGGATCATTTTCGCACATAAAATCACACTAACTATGAAGAAGAAAGCATGAAGCACCAGATAAAGAGTTAACAATAGAAGAAAGGACTCCATCCAGGTATGTTCAGAAAAATCATCCAGAAACTCAAATTTTTGGGGAAAAGGTGGCAGGTGTGTATACAAGAAGAACTATTGCCAAAGCCTCAAGCTATCTAGCATAACTATCTTCCACTGAAGCTCAAAATGTAAATGAAACATGCAGAGATGAATGTTGGGTCAAGGCCATGAATGAAGAACTTCAGCAAATTGAAAAGAATAATACTTGGGAATTAGTTCCTAGAACTCATGATAAGAATATCATAGGAACCAAATGGATATTCAAAAACAAGCCAAACGAAAATGGAAAAGTTATTAGAAACAAAGCTAGACTTGTTTACAAAGGATCTGCTCAATAAGAAGGTATAGATTTTGAAGAAAATTTTGCACCTGTTGCTAGACTTGAGGCCATAAGAATGTTACTTTGTCTTTCTAGTTTTTAGAAATTCAAAGTATACCAAATGGATGTAAAATCTACCTTTCTTAATGGAGACATAGAAGAAGAAGTCTATATTGAACAACCAGTAGGATTCATTCTTGGAAATGATACAAAACTTGTATGCAAACTTTGAAAGGCTCTCTATGGCCTAAAACAGGCTCCAATGGCATGCTATTACCATCTTGACAAATATCTCTACCAATAGGGTTCTTCAAAGGGGTCAGCAAATAGAAATATATATACAAAGATGAATGTTGATAAATTGCTAATAATTGTTGTGTATGTTGATGATATCATTTTTGGTAGAAATGAAGAATCCATGAGTCAAAATTTTTCCTCAGTAATACAACAAGAATTTGAAATGTCCTTTCTTGGTGAGCTTACCTATTTTCTTGGTCTACAAGTTCAACAAAATAAAGATGATATTTTTCTCTCATAAACCAAATATCTCAAACAGATCCTGAAAAATTACGGCATGGGAGATTCTAAACCAGTATGTACCCGAATGGTAACAGGATGCAGTCTTAGCTCAAATGATGAATCAGTAGCAATACAACAACCAACTTATAGATCCATGATTGGCAGTCTGCTTTGTCTAACAGGTACCTGACCAGACATCATGCATGCAGTGGGAATAGTTGGAAGATTCCAAGCAAATCCTAAGGAAACACACCTTCAGTTAGTCAAAAGGATTTTCAAATATATTCAAGGAACACAAAACTTTGGTTTATGGTATCCTAGAGATACCAATCTTACACTTGATGCATATACAGATGCAGATTGGACAGGAAGTGTTGATGATAGAAAAGGAACTAGTGGTGGTGCATTCCATATTGGTTCTAGGTTAGCGTCTTGGTTCAACAAGAAACAAAGTTCAATTGCATTATCTACAGCTGAAGCAGAATACATGGTTGTTGCATCTTGCTGCACACAACTACATTGAATGATGCTAACCTTGCAAGACAATCAGATCACATGTACTCCACCTATCTCCATTCTATGTGATAATACAAGTGCCATCAGTATTTCAAAGAATCCAATCATGCACTCCAAGACCAAGCACATACCCATAAAATATCATTTTCTACGTCAACAAGTGCTTGAAAAAAAGGTCAAACTGGAGTATGTTCCCTCCAAAGAATAGGTTGCTGATATATTCACTAAACCACTGCCTAGAGAGACATTTGAATATCTCAGACAAAATTTGGGAGTAGTTTCTACATCATCCTTCCGTTAAATCCTATTTTCTTCAAAGAAAGGTGGTTATACGTGAGTTTCATAAAGTGTAGTCGTGTGCATATGCAGGTTTTTGTGGGAACAATCATGTAAGCAGCGGGCCAGAGTAAAAAAAAAGGGGGTCTGCTATGGTTCTATCAATTATCTGCTATGTTTGATGATGGTTTCACTCTACTGATAACATGTGGAAATATATTGGTCCTCATAAAGTTGTTGATAACTTGATGAATATCTGATTGATGATGATGCTTTGATATGTCTTACTGACATATGCAATGATCAGATCTGACAATGAACAGGTGGAACAGGTTCAGGGGGAGAACATGGTTGATGATAGTTTGGGAACTAATGATGGACATATACTAGTCTAGATGTTGATTGATAGATTTTGTTGATGGTGTAGATCATATGATAGTTGCTGATGACTATCATAGTCTTGTTTAAGATATTTGGTCTCTGTTATATATGTCATGTATATATTTTAATGTAAAGGTCATGAAAAGACCTAATTTGTAACCCCACTCTGCATGGGATGGATGATGTAATGTTTCTTGTTTTGACATGTATAAACAATTGGTATATCCCCACTTGGCTGGGAGATCGATGTATGTATGAGTCATTGGTGATAGGAAGGTCATTTGTGATGTATGTATAGAGTCATGGTATTCTTTTAGAACATCATTTTGTAGACTTTGCCTGTGCTCAGGGGGAGCATGGACTCAATCATGGGAGCTCAATTATCACACTTCAACATATCAAAGAATTCAACACGTACTAAGGGGGAGACCCTTTCCTCTTGATGTCAAAGGGGGAGAATGACTTGGTGTGGTTGTTGTTGCCATCAAATCCAAAGGGGGAGATTGTTGGCATTATGATCTATGTGTTGTACTTGATGGAAACCCACTTGTAGCAGAACAACTCACTTATATATGGTAACTAGATAAATCTACAGAAGAGATCAGATGTGACAGAATGCATGACAACATTGTTTACAGATGTGATGAAATGTAGGGAAGCTTCACGGAATCAGTGCAGAAGGAAACTCACTCAGATGAAAGATCATAGTATAGTAGCTAAACAACAAAGAAATGCATATCAACGTTCACAGAATGAAGAAAAAGAGGTATAGACAGGTTTACCATTAACCAAGCTGCATATACACGCAGGTTCATTGCACACAAGTCACGTATACGTACACAAATACTTTCACAAAAGGAAAAGCACGTATACCTTGGAAAACTAAGTTTTTGGTCCGAAGTATTTGGTCCATGTTATTTTGATCCATGGTATTGGTCCAAGGTATCTGTTCCAAGGTATTTACCCTAGGTATTTATTCCAAGGTATTGATTCTAAGTGGTTTTGGTCCATGGTATTGAGAAATACCTAAAACTATAAAAGGAGGAGAAGATCATTAGGCCAATGTGTGCAAGTATCGAATATCTGATCAAGTGTGAGATCTAGTATGCAGGTTATTGGGTTATGGTGCATTTCTGGATCTAAATCAAGGATGAACCTTAACAGATGATGATGGATCGGGATCTTAAGGCGTAAAATGAACTATCATTATATGCTTTTGCTCATGAATATTGCAGATCTCAATATAACGCATATATTATTCTGTAAATGATATGATCTGGGTATAACTGAAGTCTGGTATACCTAAAGAATTATGAATTAATATTTGCAAATGTGTACATTTGTTGGCTTTGAAGAAAGCATGTATACATGCAGGTTCGACACATGAAACTAGTGTATACCTTATAAAATATGTTTTAGTTGTTGTTGTCTATTTTTGGAGAGTTCTGGGTTCGATCTGGGTTCTGGTTACTGTATTTTGGTGACAATATTCTGAATGATCAGATTGATGGTTTGTCAAAGTGATTGATTGATTCAGTTGTGGTTGGTTCAAAAGGTGATTGGTTGATGTAGATATATTTGATGATTGAATTACACTTATGATGTTGTTGATGGATCCAGTCTGAAAATTTATGAAATGTGGTCCCTAGAAGAAAAAGAGAAGGTTCTAGCCTTTTGTAGGTTGGCGCCTACGTACCAAGCAAACATAACAGCTAGTACAAGAGCTAGGGGGTTGTAGCTCCCTTCCACTAGAAGTTGAAGAACGAGAGAAGGTTGTAGCCTTCTGTAAGTAGAAGCTTGCATACTGGTATAAGACTGCACCAGTACAAAAATTCTAAACAGAATTTTCTTATTATTAAAGGAAGACAGAGATGACAACAATAGGTGGTTTTCACCCACATTGGGTTTCCACCTTATATCTTGGTGTTCATGTGTGTTTCTTATGTGTGATGCTTTATTCTGTTTTTACTGCACTATCTAATGAATTCCTGATATACTAATTAAAGTTTATAACATGATAATTTGGGTAAATCAAAAAGATCTCTGCATATACATTGGTTGCATTAAGTATAGTTTCATATACATGTTAGCTCACTGAGCTAAGGTAGCGTATACAAATCAGTTTTGAAAATTAAATTATTGATCTGATAATACTAATTCACTGCGCCTCTCAGTATTATTTCCAACAGCAACAAGCCTTCAACAACAAGTATCTAGACTACTGTAGGTCTAAAGATACTAAAGAGGAAATTTTTAGGATGACCTTAGTGCATGATGAATCCATAGAGGATTATGAATAAATATTCCATCTTAGCTACAAAAGGGCCACATGCACATTTGACCCTGAGTCACTGAAGCTAGTCATGCTTAGAGGAGTAAGGGAAGATCTTCTAGATACCCTAAAATTTTTAGTAGGAAGGGACATCTACCATTTACTGTATGAGGATATCAATACTCTTTTTAGAAACAATTCCAGGGTAACTAGGAAAAAAGGTAGGGGTAGTCAACCTATGGTCAGTCCATCCTCTTCCAATACATCCATCAAAGGTGAAATTGGAAACATGCTAGAGGATTTCAAGAGTGAGATGTTGCAAACCCTTGCCCTACAGATGGACACTATGAACATTAATAGAAAAGAAGAGGAAGTAGAGAGAGAGTTAGACATTTTCTTCCCTAGATGCGCGAAGATGCACCCTATGAATGAATGTTCATTGAATTCTATTGAAATCTACTTAGTCTATGAATAAAACCACTCCACATACAAGTGCCCTTCTCTCGCTGAACCAAAAGTTGTATATCAAGGAGCTGAAGGGGTTACTAAACAACTCTGCTACATAAACCAAAGGAGACATCATGGGCCTAGGCCATACCAATAGGGCATGCAAGGGTCATCCCATGCATATTACAACCCCAACTAGACCACATCCATACCTTCTTGGGCCGCCCCTCCTGATGCTTCCTCGTCTACACCTCCTCCTTGGTCCTTTTCACCTCAGTATCATTCCCAGCCAACCAACGAGTCATTTCAACCATATGCTCTGCCACAACCTCAGTGGACTGCACCACCCTAAGGGTGGAGGCCCTCATACAATAATGCTCTATATTTATTGCCTTCACCACCTGCTCAACCACAAATTTTACACCCTGCTCCACCTAAACAACCCCATATTCCTACCGAGCCAAATTCGAACCTGAACAACAGACATGCACAACAAGTGTACAGTGGAGAGACATCCTATATTGCTTATGCTATGGAGATTCAGGAAATCAACCTGAGATCTGGTAGGGTGCTCCCAGACAACCAATCTCTACCTCCACCTAGGGAGGTTGAGGAAGAAAGAGAGGAAACCATGCCTAAATTAAATCCACCACCCTTTCTTGAGAGATTAACCCAACTACTCTAGCCTACCCCAGAAGAGACTAAAATTCTGGGAGAATTGAAAAATCTATGTGTCAAAATTCCACTTCTCCAAGCTATAAAAGATGTGCCTATTTACAACTAGTTGTTCAAGGAGAAGTGCTTCAACCATTGAGGGAGGTGAAGAAGAGATGCCCCTACCATTAATGTCATTGGAACTATCTGACTTAATGTTGGGGTAGGTAATTTGTCCAAAGTATTTGGACCCTAGAAGCCCTATAGTAGATGTGCACATCAATGGCACCATTGTCCCACAAACTTTGATTGATCTTGGAGCTACCATTAATGTGATGACCAAGGACTCCATACTCAAGCTTAATCTCTAGGGTTCATTGAGAAAGACCACAATGGTCTTGCAACTTGCAGACTGCTCCACAGTGATCCCCGAGGGGATTGTGGAGGATGTGATGGTGTCCATTGACTCTTGGGAATACCTTGCAGATTTCCTAGTTCTCTAGCCTAAGGCCAAGCTTACTGGTTATTCTCTCATCCTTGGGAGACCCTGGCTAGCCACTACCAATGCCTGCATTAGCTGCAGGGTTGGGAATATGACTATCAAGAATGGGCATATTTCCAAGAAGTTAGTCCTATATCCTCCTACCCAACCATGTCTAGAACATGACTTAATTTTATGGCTAGAGGGGGAGGAAGAATAACATCAAGTTTATTCCACCCAACTCTATACCTTAGAAACAACCATGGGAGGGGGACAAACAGATGAAGATGATTTGATTGAACACATACTCCAAATTCCAACTCCTAGTACATTGTCCTTAGAATAAGTAGTAAAGTAAACTCGGAACAACCATCAGATTGATCTATGCTTATCCAAGTCCACCCCTATCCGTGTCAAAACCATAGAATCTGGCCCTGAGAAAACTTTGAAAATCAACCCATCTATTTATGTTCACCAAGAAGAAAAGTTGTACAACATGCTAAAGGAACACCTGGATGCCTTTGCTTGGAGCTAGAAAGAATTGAAGGGAGTGCACCCCTCGGTGTGTACTCACTACATTTATATCAGTGAAGGTTGCAAACCAATCCAGCAACCACAAAGGAGGATGAATCCAGCTCTCAAAGATATAGGCAAAGAAGAACTACAAAAACTGCTAGATGCAGGATTCATTTACCCTATCTCTCACAATGAGTGGGTTTGTCCTTTGGTGTTGGTCCCAAAGAAAAATGGTAAGTGGAGGATTTGTGTCGATTACAAAGAGTTAAACAAAGCCACAAAGAAGGATCATTTCCCTCTACCTTTGATTGACCAATTGCTAGATGGCTTGGTCAGGGAAATAATTTTCTCTTTCCTAGATGGATTCAATGGGTACAATCAAATCTAGATCAGCCAGGAAGACCAACATAAAACCACCTTCACTTTTCCTTGGGGTACTTTCACCTATAGGGTCCTTCCTTTTGGCCTATGCAATGCTCCTGCCACTTTCTAGAGAGAAGTCTTGAGTATCCTTGCCGAGTTAGTCCATGACACAGTAGAGATTTATATGGATGATTTTACACCTTATGGATGTGATTTCCAAGAGGCTCTGTCCAACTTAGGTAAGCTGCTAAACAAATGCATTAAAATGAACTTGTCCCTTAGTCCTAGAAAATGTGAGTTCTTGATGACTAAAGGGACTATGCTAGGTCATTCATTTTCCCAACAAGGACTATAGGTGGACCCAAACAAAATAGATATCATCCAAAGGGTCCCACCTCCACAAAAGCAGAGAGATGTCAAAATTTTCCTAGAGTTAGCTAGATATTGTCGAAGGTTTATAAAAGACTTCATTAAGTTAGCTTCTCTTTTATTTGGGTTGTTGGCCAAAGACTCTGAGTTTGTATGGTCAAAAAGTTGTCAAGAGGCCTTGGACACACTGAAGGCCAAGTTGACCATTGCACTGATTATCTGAGGCCCAAATTGGGCCCTTCCTTTTCATATACATGTTGATTCCTCACAGAAAGCCGCAGGAGAAACTTTAGGCCAGATAGATGAAAATTTTCCTTATGCTACTTAATTTATCAGTAAGAATTTGTCAAAGGCCGAATTGAACTACAAAGTGACCGAAAAGGAGCTCGTGGTTGTTGTGCATTCATTAAACAAATTTAGGAATTACATTAAGGATTATCAAACATTTGTACATACTGACCATGCTGCAATCAAATATTGAATGAATACACTTGATGTGAATGTCCAGATTATTACATGGTTACTTTTATTACAGTAGTTTGATATAACTATTATTGATAAGCCTGGCAAGGAAATTTTGCTACAAATTTTTTGTCTAGATTAACCTGACTTGCAGGTGAGGAAAGAATGTTTGATGATCAGTTACTGAATGAACACTTATTTGCCATTTCAATTCTCTCTCCATGGTTGGCTGACATAGAAAACTATTTGGTATCTGCACAGTTCCTACCGAACTTGTCCTCCGAAGAGAAAAGATATATTGTGAGGAAGAACACCCCATTCACATTGATTGGGGGCAATCGATTCAAACTAGGCCCAGATCAAAGTTTGAGAAGACGTGTCAGGGAGGAGGAAGTCTTTGACATCCTTCTAACCTGTCATGATGGTCCTTGTGGAGGTCACTTTGTAGCAAAAAGGACAACATTCAATGTGTTACAAGATGGTTATTATTGGCCCACTCTTCATCAGGATGTGAAAGATATACTAGCCATTGTGATTGGTGCCAAAGGATGGGAAATCCTACTCCAGAGGATGAAATGCCTCTACAGCCTTAAGTGAATTTCCATCCATTTGACAAGTGTGCATGGATTTCATTGGACCTATTGACCCTCTTCCAAGAAAAAGTAGTATATCATTGTGTGAACTGACTATCTGACTAAGTGGGCTGAAACCAAGGAAATAAAGGTAGCAATAGAGGAGAAGGTGGTTGAGTTCTTAAGGGATAATTTATTCTACAAGTTTGGGTACCCTAGAGAACTGGTCACTGATCAAAAGGCAGCCAATTTACCTCCAATTGAAGACTTGTTAAGCTAGCACAAGATTAAGCATAGAACCTCCACTCCCTATCACCCACAAGCTAATGGGTGATTGGAGGTGACCAACTGAGTGCTGGAGGGAATTCTAACCAAAGTATTTAGAAGCAGTAGAAAAGATTCGGTAGATAGACTAGTTGAGGCCACCTGGGCCTATAATACCACCTGGAAGCCCACCACTAGATTCACACCCTATGAGATAGTCTATGGGGAGAAGGCACTATTGTCCATTCAATTTGAGTATAATACATTGAGGATGGTAGTCCAACTAGATCTAGATCTTAGCAGTGCTGAATGGTTTAGATGAGTTCCGAATGCAGGACCTCCTACACACAAAGGTAACTCAAATTCAGAGGAAGATCTGGCATGGTAAGAACATCAAGGATAAGAATTTTCAAGAAGGTGATTGTGATTTGTTATATGATTTCAGGTATAAAGACTTTAAGGGAAAGTTAAGGACTAGACGGTTAGGGCCTTATGTTATAGGGAGATGTCATTATAATGGTTCAGTGAAAATCAGAACCATAGATACAGAGTGTTGAAAATAATACTGAGAGGAGGGGTGAATCAGTATTATCTAGTTCTTTTACCAAATCTTCCTTATTTACACTTTGAATTATTTTTACATATCAGTACCATAAAATAATGAGCATGAACAAGAAAAATAGACAGTCACATCAAAGAACACGAGATATAAGGTGGAAACCCAATGTGGGTGAAAACCACCTGCTGCAATATGTCTCTATCTTCTTTCAAATTAGAAACTCCTTTTACAATGGTCTTGTACTGGTGCAGTCCTTTACCAGTACGCAGGCTGCAACCTGCAGAGAGCTACAACTCTCTCTCGTTTTCCAGTTTCTCCTGGAAGGGAGCTACAACCCCTACTTCTTTTCTTACAAGGACCACTTTTCAAACTGGATCCATAAGCATCAAATGATCATCAAGTATAAGAGAATCACCCAATCAACTGTAGTAACCAGATCAATAATAATAGGACCAAACCCAGAACACAACAATGATAAACAAGGATTTTAAGAGAAGTAAGCACCCTGCTCAACTACTCGCCTGCATACTGGTACTCACCCTGCTCAACTGCTTGCCTGCATACTGGTACTCACCCTGCTCAACTGCTTGCCTGCATACAGTACGCACCCTGCTTAACTGCTAGCCTGTGTACGTACGCACTCTGCTCAACTGCTAGCCTGCGTACCCTGCTCTGAGTCCACTGAACTGCCTGTGGTCATCCGCACCTGAAACCCTTCTACACCTGCGTACCGACGCACCTGAAACCCTTTTGTGCCTACGTACAGGCGCACCTGAAACCCTTCTGTGCCTGTGTACTGGCGCACCTGAAACCCTTCTATGCCTGCGTACCGACGCACCTGAAACCCTTCTGTGCCTGCATATCGGCGCACCTGAAACCCTTCTGTGCCTGCGTATGTATGCACTTTTCGCTCACTGTACCTGCGTACCTTCGGGCATAGATGATTTCAAGACTTCAGAAAGAACCCAGACAATTAGATCTACAGATCTGAACATGCGCCGAAGAGATCGTAGTCCATTGGTAGATTCGCCTTATTTAGATCTAGACTAGATCTAACCCTCATAAGATATTCAACCAAAAACATGCTTAAGCCAAATGATCTCCTTTGCTTTATATAAGCAAGCTCTTCCTCAAATCAAGGATCATGGGGCTCAATAATAATAATAAAATAAACAATACCACAGCCCAAAACCATGATAACACAATACCGACAACTAAATACCATGAGAAAACCCCATGTGTGGGCGCATAACTGCCTTGAAGAGTGTGCACTGGGGGTACGCACCCAATGAATGGGTATCATGCGGGTATGACCGCACTTTATATAAGACATGCCTGCGTGTACGCACCTTTTGAACGGTGTGCCTACGTACTCCTTATTTTCTTCAATATTTGAGAGCTGTTCATCAATGTTTGCTATTGACCTGTTGTACAGTGATCCATCACCTGTATGGGTTGCCATCAAGGACAACACTTTAGCCATAATGCCAACATCATGAGAAATGAATTTCATTGAATAATGAGCTTAAATACATATAGTAGATTTCCTTTTCACTTTTGGCATCAAAGCGTGGATTGGAGGTGCAATCCATTGTTGATTCCTACAGTTGGGCAATGAAACACTCAATAACTTCCTTTACACTAGACATCGAAGTCTTGATTGGAGGTGCAATTTCAATTGTTGATTCTAATAGTTGGGTAGTGAAACACTTAGTAACTAGTTTAGCAAACTTATTTTGATTTTAAATGGTATTCATATTCATCTTTGTATGGAATGCTTCATGCTTGTAATCTGTTGTGTGATCCATGAATTAAATTGTTAATGAATAAATTATGTTTATAAAATAGTTATGTAGATAAGATTGATGACATTCTCCTAAGTCATGCTTGTAGGTTAAATCTTATTGTAAACAAAGTAGAGTGCCCCAATGGCCAAGGAAGGCTCTAGGTATGCGAGAACTCAAATGGAGGATTAAAACACAACATAACTTACTTGATAATATGAGTTGGTGCCTCTTCAAAATAATGTTTTTAGAGGATTATTGTGTTCGCTTAAGCTTAAGAATGGTTGCATACCATAAAGATTCGACTCACAACATAATTTAAAATTACTCAATACTTACTTAAACCCGATAAATGATTTTGTTTCTCAATAACATAAAGAAACCTGATAAATGATTTTGTTTCTCAATAACATAAAAGACATGACTATTAGTTCACTCTCAATAACATAAAATACATGACTATTAGTTCACTCTCAATAACATAAGATACATGATTGTTAGTTCGCTTATTGATTGAAACAACCTGTGTTAATGCCTAGGAGATAAACAATATTTTAAGAAAACCAAATAGATAATAATGGATGACGAGTTGACTCTATAGATCCTTGGCACTGCCTTTCTTAACAAGGAAGGTCATTTATTTCTTTATTTTGAGATATTACATGTTGGATGCCATTTTTTAAATTAGCTTAGCCACATATGTCATACAAACACGAAGGTTCATCCACCCTGCATTGCAAGACCAATTCACTTCTCTCAATGCACTACTATAATTTTTAAATATAGGAAAAAAATTTATTACATTAAAAAACATCCTATATCTCTCGTTTGTGACATTTGACCAACATAGACAATAACCCCAATTATCTTGGTATGCACTCCAAAGACTTCACCCATTGGCCACAGTATAAGCTACTTGTTAACTCCACCCAGCTCTCACTTGCCTATAAGTTTCACAAATAACTCTATAAGCATGAATCTAGAACTTGTAAACTAAGCCATCCAATATCCTCAACAAGCTCACTAATCCACTTACTACTGCCACTACCTTGCTACAAACATTATCTTCATCTAGAGGAAAGCCAATATCCCATGTTCGTCATTATTGAGGCTCTAATAGAGGGTCACATACTTTTCTCAAGAAGCCCACTTTAGCCCCATACATGAAACAAAGATATAGAATCCCAATCACAATTTCACCTACTGCCCAAGAGGAACACCCTTCCCTAGTTGCAAAAACTAGTACAACAAATATTTTAATATATTTTGATACATATTGGTTAAAAAAAAAAAGCAAAATGTAAAATTTGTTGCATAATATATGAAAATTTAGATTTTTGTAGTAGATTAACCATAATCATTCAAGTGTTAACCATTTAGTAGCTAAAACTTATAACATTGTCATCAAATGATCAAATATAGTGTCAACCTTATGTTGAAATATGGCAACAAAAATATTCCAATTTTAATTTGTCCTTGAATTAAAATTGGGAATTAAAATCGAACTTAGTCTTACCAGCTACTTGGAAATAATTAATTAATTCATTTTGAATTAATTAGTTGGAGAAATTCAAGTTAGAAGTCTTTCTGAAGTCATCCAACAGTTATCCCTTAAATTAAGGAGATAAGATTGAGTTATATTTGAGTTGTAATTAGTTAACTCAGTTTACTGAGTTAAGTCCAATTAATTAGTTCCAAATTGTTTGAGGAGCTAATGGTGAGTTATCAGTCAGTTGATGCATGCATGCACTCAACTAGTGTACTCCAGTTAACTGAAGATTCCCTCATCAGAAACTCATGCATGTCTATTCTAAGAATGACCCAGTTGAGATTAAAGACAAGGACAATGTACTATCTTTTTTTTTTGCTGAAGCAAGAGTCAATCCTTCTATTTAATTAAATCAAAAATAAAATTACAACATGTACAAAACCTGAACTCCACATGGACTCAGGAAAACCAAGGGCTATCTTACTTAGAAATGACCCTACCCTTTATACCCTACAAAACTATTCTCTCTTAAAATTTCTTAGGTTGAGCAAAATGAATCAAAAACCTAAAGGGAGACCCTGTTAACTCCCCAAGTCTTTTCCGCGTCAAGCCAAACAAAACAACACGTTCAACATAGACCGTCGATTTCTAAGGCTAAATCGAACGGCACGAATAAGTATCACATCCCTAAACTGATCAAACTTTAAAGCCCGATGGAGGGTGGTTTTCATAGCCCCTTCCGTGCCACGTGTTGGGATATTAGTGGGATCGCTCCCAAAATCCAGAAACTATTTACCATTCAGGAACCGAGCAATCACCTGGAAACCTTTTGGTGTTTTGTTTTCTGAACCATGAGAAGAAAACAAGGGAAAATCCTTCGCCAGATAATTCCAACTGTCCTTCCCACGCCAGCACATCTTGGAACTAGCAACAGGGACGACCGCAAACTGAGAAATGAATCTTATCCTATGAAATGAATGAGAGGGGGGAATGATTCGTTTACACCAGTGTGAAGAGTGATCACTCAGAGCTTGTCCTTCGTTAAGGTACCAACCACAGTACTGAGATCGAACTAGCTTAGAATTCATCATTTTGTGCCTTTCACTTTGGCCCAATATTTAAAAATTTATGTCCTCTGCCACTTGTTCCTCGCAGAGCGCTTTTAATCGTCCTGAGGCATCTCCTGCCATTTCATTTCCATTCTGCATTTTGTGTTAAAAAATCCTTGGTTGGGTAAAGTATCCGCTAGTTTATTGGCTTCACGTAGAACATGACTGAAACTTATAGTTCGGATACTCACAAGATGATTTGGTATTTTTTGGTACACTTGAATTAGTCTCCAATGTTTTGAAACCTTCTCTGGCACTGCTCCAAAGCTAATTTTCTTAACTGCATTTATGAAGATCTCTGAGTCTACTTCTATAATGACATTGGAGCTATGATTTTGAATCAGTAGCTCAAGGCAATGTTCCAAAGCCATTAATTCAGCCATATTGTTGGTAGCTTTACCTATATGGTAGTGAAAAATAAAGATTATGTTTCCTTCTTCATCTCTTAACACCCCTCCATAACCAGCTATTCTAGGATTGCATTTAGATGCCCCATCAATATTACATTTCAGATAACCCTTCGGTGGAGGATGCCAGAATATCTTTTCTGTTTCCAAATGTTTTCCTTTTCTGCTTAGATTTTGGGAATGATCTCTTGCATTCTCAGTTGCCTGAGTATTCTAGTTTCCTTATCTTTGGGAGGGTTCCTGGGATAATTGCGAACAGTGGTACTAACTGTCTCTCCTTGATCTGCTTCAAGATCAGATCGAACAGGTGAAAAGGGATAGTTTTTTCATCATTGAAAATTATTTTATTCCTTTCTTTCCAAACATTCCAGATAATGAAGCTTGGTGTAAAGGCCCAAGCCAGATTAAGGAGCTCATTCTCCAAAAAGTTTCTTCTCCACTTTTTCAATGTGTTAATGATACTTGTTTTATCTCTGTCTAACTACTGAAAAATGGTTGCAAAAGAATCCCACAACCAGGTTGTGTAGGTGCAGTTGTTGAGGATATGCTCAATAGTCTCCTCTTGGTCTTCACATAGTTGACATTTGGAGGGCCTTCAAACCCCTCTTTTCTTGATATTGTCCCAAGTTAAAATTTTCTTGTGGTGAACTAACCACATGAAAAGCTTGATTTTCATCCATCCTTGGTGGCTCCAAAGTTGTTGCCAAGAATTCTCTAGAACACCAGAATCCAGTTTCAGGATAATTCTTTTTGCTTCCTTAAGATTAAAGGTTCCTTCCTTATTGAGGCCCCATCTTAACTAATCTTGCCCCTCTGTTACCAAGATTTTCCTTTGTTTTAACCTGCTCATAATTGCTTCTGCTTTTATTTTTAAGGCACCGTCATATCTGCACTCTATGCTTTTCCAGTTTCTCCACTTTCCAGAGTTATGAGGAAGATTCTAGAAATCTTTGACTTTGAATAATCCTTGGGGGTCTGTTTCCTGCTTGAGGCTCATAAAGTCTTCTTCTAATAGTGTTGGTTCTTGTTGTCATTTGTCTTCCCAGAAGAGAGCTAGATCTCCTGCTCTGATTTCCCAGAAACTGTTGTTTTGAACTAGGCTTCTATTTTCCTAGGCTTTGTTCTAGATATAAGAGCCCTTTATGTTTCCAGACATTCTTATGAGAAAATTAGTTTGCCACAATCTTGCATATTTATCTTTCCAAATCTTAGCTCAATGAGCTTCTGGTTCTTTAACCCATCTCCACCATAGTTTGGCTCCTAAAACTTTACTCAGAGTTTCCTGATCATTTAAGCCCAAACCCCTGTACCTCTTGGGTTTACAGATTTTTTCCCAAGACACAAGAGCCCATTTCCTCCTTGTATCCTCTTTGCCCCAAAGGAAGTCTCTCTGAATGTTCCTGAACTGCTGTAAAACACCTTTGGGAACAGGGAGGGCTGATAAAAAGAAAATAGGGATATATTGAACAATGGCCTTTGTCAGAATCAACCTACCAGTAAGGTTCATAGATCTGATAGTCTATTTTTTGACTTTATCTTGCATCTTGTTGAGCACCGGTTCCCAAATACTTTTTGTAGAGGCTTGTCTGTGAGGGGAATCCCTAAATATTTTGAGGCGAGGGAATCCCTTTGAAAGCCTAGAATCCTGGAGATGTTCCTCTGAATCGCAATATTAGTATTTAAGAAAAAAAAAAATATTTGGAGAGATTAACTTCCATACCTGTGGCCAAGGCAAAATCATTCAAGATTTATTTATATGCTAAAGATTCTTTAACAGTGGGAATGCCTTGCAACATCACGTCGTCCACAAATTTTTGGTGAGTCATTGTCTAACCATTCTCTGTTAATTGAAGTCCCTTAATCTTTCCCAAGGATTTGGCCTGATTAATGGACCTGCCCAGCCCTTCCATCATGATGATAAATAGAAAGGGAGAGAGAGGGTATCCCTGTTTGAGACCTCTAGAAGGAGTGAAGATCTCAGAGGGAGAGCCATTTACCAAAATGGAAAAGTTGGACGAAGTTACCAGAGCCATAATCCATGTGACCCAGTTGTGGTCGAACCCAAAAGTAGTAAGGACCTTCTTGATATAGATCCATTTCACCTTGTCTTATGCCTTGGAAATATGTAATTGCATGATCATACCCGCCTACTTCTTTTTGGTTAGCAAGTGAAATACCTCGTGGGCTTGAATAATATTATTTAAGATTTTTCTGCCTTCCACATAACCAAATTGTTCCCCTGAAATTAGAGTTGGAAGCAGAGGTTTGAGTCTGCTAGCCAAAACCTTGGATATGATCTTGTAGACCACATTGCATAAAGCAATGGGTTTGTACTTGTCAGCAGTCAGGGTTGAATCTTGTTTGGGGATCAGGGAGATGAAGGAGGTGTTCAGGGCTTTCAGAATAGTCCTATTTCTTCTAGAGTCCTCCATAATGTTCAGAATGTCCTGTTTGACAATGTTCCAGCAAGCCTTAAAAAATTCTACATTGAAACCATCGGGTCCTGGAGCTTTTCCATTCTGCATGTCTTTAATAACCTCACTGAATTCCTCTTCGGTGACAGGTTTATTCAGATATAAATTGTCCTCTCTTAAAACCAGCTTGGGGATATTTTTTGTAATTTCTTTGATACGTTGCTCTCTATCAGGAATTTCTTTCCTTTGTGATGCTTCTGAAATGTTGTATAAACACAGCTTTGATATTCTTATGAGAGGTCTGAAGCAGCCCATTCTCATTTAATATTGAAGATATTCTATTGTGAACTCTATTGGCCATAGTGGATCTATGGAAAAATTTTGTATTACGTTCACCTTCTTTGAGCCATCGAATTCTATATTTTTGTCTCCAAAAGACTTCTTCCTGTTTAAATAGGTTCTCCCATTCTTGATGGTGTTTATCAGCTTGCTCACTTATGACTTTATCAAAACCATCAGAGGTTAGTGCTTGATTAAGTTCCTGTAGTTTGGATTCCACGAATTTTTTGTCCACAAAAATGTTACCAAAATCCTTCTTGTTCCATTCTTTGAGTCTTAGTTTTATGTGCTGAAGTCTTTTATGGAGGAGGAACATTTTAGTGCCCTGGATCTGCAAATCTTCAGCCCACCATTTTTCAATGTTGCTGATGAAATCTAGATGGGAGAGCCAGATATTTTCAAACCTGAATGGTCTATTTCTGGGAGAATCAATCCCCTTGATTTCTAATTGAATCGACTAGTGATCAGAGCCTCCAATGGGGATAACTCTAGTTTTTATTTCATTATTTGCGAGCGTAAGCTCCTCTGAGATAAAAAATCTATCTAACTTGGAAGCGACCTAAGCCTCACCTCCTCTTTTATTATTCCAAGTAAAGAGGCCATTCTGTGTTTCTGAGTCTACCAGTTTCAGATCTTTAGAGAAGGAGTGAAATGTCTCTGAGTCTTTACTTAGAAATCTGGTACCTCCTTTTTTTTCCGAAAGAGATTTGATCATGTTAAAATCTCCTCCTATGACCCAAGGTATTTCTTCATGTTGGCTTCTAAGATCTACTAGGGAGTTTAGGAATCTGAGTTTCTCATCTATTCTTTGAGGAACATAAACATTTGTGACTAGAAAGGTATCCTCAACCCCTACTGGTTGAATACTTATTGATAAATAATTTCTTGATGCCTCTACATCTAATATGCTGACTTTTTGGGGATTCCAGAGAGTGGGAATGCCTCCTACTGTGTTCTCTACTTTAAATTCAAGAAACTCAAATCTATTTACCCATTTGCTGTGGATTTTTTTAAATTTCTGAATAGATCATTTTGTTTCCTGAATGAAGATTATATCTGGTGTTGCTATTTTCATTCTACTGTTTAACATTCTTTGTTTTCTTTTACTGCCTAGACCTCTAATATTCCAAGATATGAACTTCATAATTAAAGATTTGTAAAGGAGTAACTGGTTAGATCTTTCATCTTACCTGAATCTATCATTAGCTTTCCACACTCCATTAAGATCTCATTTTGCTTTTTCCTGCCCCTCTTCTTTCCTGGATTTCTGGTCGCTAACCCTGGAGTTGATTTCATAGTTTTCACACCTATGTGCTCCTGCTTGTGAATTTTTTTACCTTTCTCCAACTCTTTTTCCTGCATTTTCCATAAAAACAACTGTTGTATTCTGTTACATTCTTCTTGGGGTAGTGAATCTATTCCTCCTTTGGTTCCCTGCCTTAAGAATCCTTCCAAATCCAGGTTTTCCTTGTCAAGAATTTCCTGAAGTTCATGATCTTCCAAATCTATTTCACTATGAGTCATTTCTTGGTCCATTTCCATTTCTTTTTCACTTATCGACCTTTCTTTTTGATAGCCCATATATTTAGTTTATGAGTCATTTTCTTCTCGCTCTTTCTCATTGGGACTTACTCTCTGAGATCGATTTTCCTTCGCGTTTTCTTCATTCTCTTCCAACACGTGGAACTTGTTCTGATTGACCTTTTGCACCTCGTTATGTTGTTGATTTAGCCCATTTTTTCCTCCTTTTCCTGTACTAGTCACCCTCTGAAAAACTTTCTGAGTCCTTCCTTGTATTGAGTTTCCCTTTGTTATCTTCTTTGTTGAGGGGGTAGTCTCTGAAGAGATGACCATGCTCATGGCATCTGCAACTTCTGAAAGGGATATACTCATAGTCCATTGTCTGCACCCACTCCTCATCGAAAACTTCCAAAATGACTTCATCCGGAAGAGCTCCTAATAGATCCATTTCCACACATATCCTTGCAAAGGAGGTGTATTTCCCTCTTCTAGTAGCTTCAGAAACTTTGAAAAAACACCCTAGTTTATTGCCAATGGCCACTAGTGATTCCATTTGCCAATAATCCAGAGGTAGAGAATAGAGCCTTACCCAAACTAGAACTGAAGTGAAAGCCTCCCTCTCTAGGACGAAGTTCATCCTCCAAGGCCTCATATAAAGACTTGTTGCTGCATAAAAGTATGGTCCTCCTTCGAATATTCTGTCTTTACCTTCAATGTTTGAGAATACCACTGTAAAAAAACCCTTTGACCCAAGATGTAGATCAATGCTTCCTTTGGGTTTCCAGTGATACTTGATCCACATCTGTAAAGATTTTTCAGTAGGCCATAGTCCCATGAATTTGCAAATAATGGCGTAGCTCCCCATGTGTTCCCTGTGGGCCTATAGAGTAGGATCATTTAATATTACCCTGGGAATGATTTCTGCTTTTGGTTTGCAGGGTCCCTTCTGCTTTTTGTCTCTTGAACCCAAATTTTTGTCTTCTTCCTCCTTGTCTTTTGTGCCATTGTTTTCCTTGGTCTTGGTCCCATTTGTCTCCTTTTCATTATCCCTGTTTCTTTCCTCTGCCAAACCTTTGTTGTTCTCCACCGGCGTTTTTCCTTTTCTAGTCACAGCATCCTTGTAGGAGGGAGTCGACCTCCCTCCTCTGTCATCCTCCATTGGAAACAATCTCTGCAACCTGCACTAACCCTAGCAACTCGCAACTCGCAGCTCCTCTGAAAAAGTCCTACTTCTCTACTTTCTTCATTCCTTGGAGTTGTCACAATGTACTATCAGTTGCATGTGTTTTCTTATAAAGAAAACTCATGCATGTAGTAAGGGATCATTCCTTGAGGATTGCGCAGTTCTAACAGTGTGTGAGAGCAGTGTTCCACTTGGTTGAAGGAAGATCATCCACTAGGAATAGCACAAGGAAATAGGAGCTTGGAGGGCATAGAGGAAGGCTTGTGAGAAGCTAAGTTTGCTTGTGAGCATTTGTGAGGATTGTACTGAGAGCTGGCTAGCTGTGAGAGCTAAGGCTTTGTATAATTCCTATGCATTTCCACCTTGTATGATAATACAGATAGTGGGGTTTTTAGCTGAGGCTTTCCTTGAAGTATTTTCATGTGTATTATGCATTAATTCTTCTTCTTCTAGTTATATGTGTTTAGCTCGATCTTTAATATTCTGCAAATTGATAGTAGAAGTAGGTTATACTATTCTGCTTTGATTTATATTTCATTATTGGGTTAACCTACAATATATTTTATACATAGTTGGATTTGTAGAGAATTTCTACATGGTATCAGAGCCAAGTTTATCGGAGCTATGAATAGTATATTGAGAAGAGAATTCGATGTTCGAATTTTTGGGTTGCAAGTGCAAATCAAACCCATATCATACTTCAAGGTTGGCCAATGGCGTTCTATGGTTTGAGATTCGAGTATGCCTTGGAAGGTAGCTCGAATTACATAGCGTGGAAAGATAGAATGGAGGTTGTATTAGAAGACAATGGCTTGAAGGATTTCATTGATCAAGAAATCACAAAGCCAGCTTCAACTAATGCACAAGAGTTGGATGAGTGGAAGAAGTGTGTGGCGCAGGCGAGACAAATCATCCTTGAGGGAGTTCGAGACCATATTGTCTCAGGCCGCCATGGGAAGGATACTCCATTTTCAATGTGGAAACATTGAATGACATCTACCAAAACAACATCAACCAAAGGAAATTGGCGCTTAATGATAAGCTTCGAAGAATCAAGATGGAGAAGGGTGATATTATTTCCACATATCTGAACAATCTCACAACCTGCAAAGATGAGCTTAGCAGTGTGGGAATAACTATTGTCAATGATGATATGGTGAGCCTCACTCTCCTTGGCCTTCCAAAGAGTTGGAATAGCTACCATAACTCTAATAATGGAAGGGACAAAACTGTCAGATTGAGAACAATGTTGGTCAGATCTTATGCAGGAGGAGATCAGGAGGAGCACACGAGATGGTTCTTCATCCAAGGATGATGATGAAGAAAATCTGGCCTTAGTAAGTAAGGCAAGGAAAGGGAAGGGGAAGGCTTCCCGTTCCAAATCAAATTCTTCTCATGGAGGGAAGAAGGGTGACAAGTCTGAAGTGAGATTCTTTATTGTCACGATATGGGACATTATGCGACTAATTTCCCATTGAAGAAATCCAAGAAGGGATCCTCAGAAGGATCGAAAGGTGAGACATTAGCCTCTTAGTTCAAAATGGACTTTACCCTCATTTCATGCATGGTGTCATCGATGATGGGTTGTGTTTGGTATCTTAGCGATGGAGCCTCATTCCACATGATCGGCGATAAAAGTTTATTTAGTGCCTTGGAGGAGAAAGACCCGAAGATGTGCATAGATATGGGTGACAATGGAAGGTATAGTGTTTTAGGAGTGGGCACAGTTTCTTTTCAAAGGGAGATTGGACCTCCTCTCACCTTGGAAGATGTGAATTATGTGCCTAAATTGAAGAAGAACTTGGTATCGGTCGCGATGTTGGAGGAAAAAGGCTAAGATGTTGTCTTCAATAAAGGAAATGCATTCCTAAGACACATAGCCACAAGTCAAACCAAGAGGATAGGGATTCGGTGCTGGAAATAATACTGAGAGGGGGGGGGTGAATCAATATTATCACATCAATAAAACTTTTTCATTTCCATATTCAGATTCATATATACTACTTCCACAACTTCTTATGATTCAGTTAGTTGATCCTTAATGAGTGCATTTGAACATTATCAACCATATTAATAGTAAACAGGTGCAGTAAAATAGAACAGATCATCATACATAAGCCACACACATGAACACCATGATATAAGGTGGAAACCCAATGTGGGAGAAAACCACCTGCTGCAAGTCATCTCAATCTTCTTCTTAATAAGAAAATCCTTTTACAATATTTCTGTACTCGTGCAGTCTTATACCAGTACGCAGGCTTCTACCTACAGAGAGCTACAACCCTCTCTCGTTCTCCAGTCTCTCTTGGAAGGGAGCTACAACCCCCATAGTTCTTGTACTAGCTAAGATACTATTACATAGGCGCCGGCCTACAATCTTCTCTCCTCCAGGTACCACGTTTCATACATTTTCAGATGGATACTCCTGAAGCACAACACATAATCTGAAAGGCCACGTTTCATCCAATTTTCATACTGGACCCATTAATATCATTGAAGCATATAATCAATCAATCTTCTGAATCACCCAAACACCAGATCAATACATATACAAGGATAATATATGTGTTAGCACCCAGATCTAGTCCATCAGATCACATAAATATGAGTCATTATGATCCTGATCCAATATTAGTTCTCATCCATCAATACTGAAGCTAAACACAATCAACCAAACAGGATATGCAAAATACTAACACCTTTAAACTGTCATCAGAACCCATCAACAACCAGAACCACCTGTGACTTCAAATATCATATCTCAAATTGTATATGCTACTACAATGAACCAAACCTACATACATACGCTCTTACACCAATGCCAACCCGCGTACAAATCTATAAATATTCAAACATGACTTGCAGCGATTTCAAACTTAAGTTATACCCAGATCAGATCATTACAAGCATCAGTATACAGATCTAGAATAAGCATAATCAAATATATAGAGATAGTTCATTTCAAACCATTTGATCCCGATCTATCCTTAGATCTTGTTCTCCATCAACCGGTGAGATCCCTCTTTAGCTCGGATCTAGATCTGCACCATAACCCAATCACAGTATTCCAGATCTAGCACTTTATCAGATATTCAATAATTCATATGATGCTTTGCCAAATGATCTCCTTCCTCTTTTATAGTCATAGGCCTTTCACAATACCACAGTCCAAAACCATAATAATACAATACCATGAACCCAATACTTGGGATCAACACTTTTGGATGCAATACCATGGACCAAAACCATAGGATCAAAACCTGTCGGACTAATACCATGAACCAACCACGAAAGTGCATGAGATCAACACTTTTGGATGCAATACCACGGACCAAAACCATAGGATCAAAAAATGTCGGACTAATACCATGAACCAACCATGAAAGTGCGTGAACTTTTCTCCACATGAAATAAATTTTTCTCTGCATAAAAGTCCGTGAACTTTTCTCTACATGAAATAAACTTTTCTCTACATAAAATCCCGTGAACTTTTCTCCACATGAAATAAACTTTTCTCTGCATAAAAGTCCATGACCTTTTCTCTACATGAATTAAACTTTTCTCTGCATAAAATTTCGTGAACTTTTCTCTACATGAAATAAACTTTTCTCTTCATAAAATTCTGTGAAATTTTCTCGACATGAAATAAACTTTTCTCTGCATAAAAGTCCGTGAACTTTTCTCTACATGAAATAAACTTTTCTCTGCATAAAATTCCGTGAACGTTTCTGCACATGAAATAAACTTTTCTCTACATAAAAGTCCGTGAACTTTTCTCTACATGAAAGAAACTTTTATCTTCATGAAAGTGCGTGAACTTTTCTGCACTATAATTTATCATCTGAGTGATTTGCCATCAATGACAACACTTGTCTAATAATGCCAACATTCTCCCCCTTTGGACTTGATGGCAAGGCTAACTTGTCACACGTAGAACTATCATCTGATTCCTTTGAGCTGTCCTGCACCCCAGGCATTCAGTCACATCTGATATCTCTTCTTGAAGATTCATCTAGTTATAACTAAGTGAGATGATCTTCTATGAGTGGGTAGCGATTCCATATGAAGAGTGACACATGGTGGTGGGACGGATTCGAAAACCACCCTCATTGTGCCTTAAAGTTCGGTGCCTTAGGGTTGTGCGATATCAAGCACAACCGTCCTTTTTTTTCTAAGCCATCCAATGGTTTGGATGGATCAAGCAGTTTTGTGGAGCGGAAGTGGTTTTCGCGACCCCAACTGGCTCTTCAATATAAATATAGATAGTCAAAGTATCAATTTAATTTGAGAGATATTGTTATAATCCTTTTAATTAATGTGGAGATAAATATTAGATAGA
>APFE031736164.1:9990-32534 GCA_000404065.3 Pinus taeda
AATTCTAAGGTGTTGATCTATCTTTTCTATCTTTTTGTGAGCTGGTTTCCTAACATTTTGTATCAGAGCTTTAGATTCTAGGGTTTCCTTGTTCCAAACAGGTCATCGTAGAATTTTTGCTATAATTTTTTTCTGCAAAGTTTCAGAAGCTACAAAAAAAAACCCATTTGAGCTGAAATCGTTCTGAACTTCGGGTCTAAATTTCAGAGCTTGTCTCACTATATTTGTGGAGATATGATCTGAGGAAGTTAGGGTTTTTACACACTCTCGAATTACATTCCAAACAGGTGACCTAGGGAAAATTGTCATAACTTTTGTTTTTAGCATCATATTGAAATTTCGTAAGAAGTTTCAGAAAGAGGACAATCTTTAGCTTTCTATGTATCAGTTTCAGGTACTAAGGTGGAAACAGTAACACGTGGAACGTCGTACAAGTTTGTTATACTAAACTAGTCTATAATCAGGTCACCGTGGGAGATTTGGCATAACCCTTCCTTGGAGAATCCAATCTTGATCAAACTTGTGGGGTTAGAAAGAGGACTTAAAGAGCTACCCTTGGATGAGATTTCAGATATTCGAGATCCACAGTTACAAAGATACAATAGATTCAATATCGAGCTCTTACAAAGTGAAAAAAAGGTGTGTAGTTTTTTTTTAATTTTGCATAAGATTGGTTTGAAAAATTAGCTTGAAGGAATTCAAAGGGAATAGTGAAAAATTATTAGCATTAATTAATGCCCCGAAGAAAGAAAATGGAAACACCTAGTAAGCAACCTCAAATCTCTAGCATGACTCGTGAAGAAGAGGAAGAAATGCAACATGATATATCAAAATTACAAGACCAAGTACAACAAATTTCACTCTCATTATAGGTAAATGAAGCCAAGATGAATGGTGTGGAAGCTAATATGAATGGCATGCAAGTTAATATGGATGTCATGGAAGCTAAGATGAATGTCATGGACGCTAAGATGAATGGCATGGACGATAAGATGGAAAAATTGAAGATAAATTTGAATAAGTTGCTACAAGAAATTGTCACTAATGGTGAAAGGGTAGTAAAGGAAATTCATGATGAGAAAAAAAGAAATGTTAATCATGATTTCATAGACTCTAATATTGGATTGAAGATCCACCATGTTCCAAAAATCGATATGAGGAAGTTTGATGGCAAGGATCCTGGAACATGGATACTACAAATGGAGCAATTTTTCGATCTTCATAATGTGCAAAACACACAAAAGGTACGTATTGCAACTTTATATTTGGAACCAAATCAGTTTGTATGGTATCGATGTCTTTGCTCTCGTAAACAAATTGTCACTTGGGCTATTTTTACAGATGAAATGATAGCACATTATGAGGATACAAAAAGCAACACTTTTTTAGCCAATTGATAAATCTCAAACAAAAGGGTTCAATGATGGATCACATTGAGGACTTGCAAAAAATGAATATAAGGGTTAAAGATATTCCAGATGAGTATAGGATTGATGTGTTCATAGGGACTTTAAAAGATAACATCCAACATGAGGTTCGCCTTTGGAACCAAATTCATTGGAGAAGGCATTTAGATTGGAAAGAAAAATGGAAAGCAAAATTATGGAAAAATGGAAGCCTACCACTCACAATCATAAATATGGAAGTGTTACTGTCCCTAGCCATCCACAACCTACAAGGTTGACACCACAACAATTAGAAGAAATAACAGCAAAAGGGATTTGTTACAATTGTGACAACAAATACACTAAAGGTCATAAGTGTGCAGAGAAGAAATTAGTTTACATAGATTGTGAAGAGGAGGAAGAAAATGAATAAGAAATGTCAAAAGAAGAAGATATACACCAAGAAAAAACCCTAGAAAAAGAAGAAATGAATCCGAACTTATCTTGTAACGCATTCGCTGGAATTACCACTCCTCAAACTATCAAGATAGAAGGGCATATCAAGAAGAAAAAGGTAATAGTGTTGATTGACTCGGGAAGTACTCATAATTTTATTCATTGTAAGATAGCTAAGGAATTGAATTGATTCCTATATCCAACACCAGTGTGTCAAGTGATTGTTACGTGGAGGAACCATAAATTTCTCAGGAAAGTGCCATAATATCAAGCTATCCATGGGAGAATATGTATTGAATAGCCCAATGCTTTCCATTCCAATGGGTGGTGTTGATGTTGTACTAGGAGTCCAATGGCTACAATCCTTGGGTACAATAGATTTTAATTTTCAAGAAATTTTCATGAAATTCTCTTCAGAAGGAAAGGAAGTTGAATTAAGGGGTATTGCAAGGAAACCGGGAAAGATAATCATCTCTAACAGAATGAAAAATCTTCTAAAGAAAGAATGAGGCATAATTGCACAATTATGTTCACTAGAGGTTCCCACATCGAAATCGTCCATTTCTCCAGATCTCCAAAAAGTATTGGACGATCATTCCAAGGTTTTTGAGACTCCCAAACGCCTCCCACCTATTCGTAATCATGACCATGCTATTAATTTGATTCCAGGAAGTGTTCCTCCAAACGTCATACCTATTTAGTCAATTTAGTGTCCTAAATTGCTACATAAATTATTAATTCAGGTATCGTAAACTGATGAAATGTACTGCACTATATGTGCTAGATGACCCTCTTACCTCACTGTTTTTTAGTTTTATGTCTATTTTGGGGTTTTTTTCTTTTGATTCCTAATGTTCTGCAATGTAATCTACAAAATCTTAACCTACTGCTGCTAAAAACCTAGAGAAATGAAATGAGAGCTAAAATTGTTTTAAGCCAGATTTGGAAATAAAGTTTTAACCAAGAAAATGAAAACATAGCTTCTCTTCTTCCTTTTATGATTGTTTCCAAAACATGAACTAGAAGGATTTTAAAACTACTATTTACTCAGTTACAAAACCAAAGATTTAAATGAGAAAATGAGATTGCAGCTATCTATTATAAATCGAAAGTGAAATACAGAAAGTAAGATTACCGCTACTATCTAATCTATTGTAGAATCAAAACTTAATGAACAACTGAAAATGGAATTGCAGCTAGACTAAGTGAAAAAAACCATAATTGAAAATGAAGTTGCAACTATTTTATTATGAAAGCAAAGATAAATGAAGTATTTTTTTGTCACTCTGGTACACAATTTATGGATAACTACCTCCTTGTGATTGCATTTTGAGAGATTTCATTCTTCATTATTCTAAGAAAAGTAAACATGAAAATGCATAGAAAGACTCATTCACAAATGAAACATTTCACCACTTAGTTTTAAGATTAACCATCAACTGGAAGGGCTTTTGGAAATATTCATTTATAACATGAGTTACTTAAACTAATAAGAAAATGGCATTGAAAAACTTAACTCAAAATCTAAAAACTAATGAACAGTAAATGAAATGGACCAATTTATGCTACTGAAATCAACTTAAAGCTACTGGTAAGAAACTAGAGAGTAGTGAATAACCAAAGAACTATTATGCGCTAAAATAAAACTACACTGAGTTAGTGAAAGGATGACACAAGCTGCATTATAAACAGAGTTAGAAAGTGATTATAAACATAATAAAAAACACAATGAATTTACAATTGAACTATGAAAGACAAAACAGAAATAAAATGTACCCTTGACCACGCAGGGGCCCTCTACAAAGGTCTCAGATTATAAGCACTCAATCAATACACCAACAACACTTCAGGTATCCATTGAAAACAGAGTCTTTATATTAAAACAGAGAACTGAGTTTTTCAAACTACAAGGTAGAAACTAGAACTATTACATAAGAAAAAATGTGAATTGTTTATGTGCTCTACACTGGTATTTATAGAAAAATATACAACTATTTTGAAGAGAGAAATCAGCTACAACAAAACACGTAGAAAGGCCAGTATGTGGAATTCTTGTCCCTAGTTGCTTGGAAACGTAAATCTATGGTAGTGACTTATTATATTTTGTTTGCGCGGGTGGCATATGAAGTTCGTGGTCTTAGGAGACTACTTCGGATCCCATCACTTGGAAACGTGTGCAAAATAGAGTCCTGTTTGCCATAGCTTTCTATAGTTGACTTCCCTTTGAACGGAGTCCTCCTCATCGATCTAGGCCAGATGGATAGGATACAATCCATGCTCTGATGTTTTACAAGCTACCCATGTGGTCCTTTTCCTCTCTTGACACTTGTAACCTGCAAAAGCGTCGAGATGGTTGTGGAACAACTGATTAGCTGCGGAATGTGGCTGCGTTCTGTAGCTGAAAGACAAAAACATATTCAAATAGAAAACATAACAGTATAACTTGTAAATCACTAAAATGTACTCCTTGAGGCAATGTGTAATGGTTTTTGATGATTAAGGATGCATTTTTCATGGAAAAGCAAAGAAAGAAGGATGAAAAAATTGCTTAAGGGAAAGGCAACTTTGGAACTCAACATACTCCCACTGCGAGACTATTGCATGTCCCCATGCAATCAAAATTGTGAACTCCCTCCTCCTACTACATTTGCTCTGAGACTTCAGCCAAAACATCCAACCTCTTGTTGCTTTTCTTTGCTGCAACTGCCATCCTAGGCTTCCTCATGAGAAATATATTCTTGAGGTTAATGAGAGCCTTGTTTAGCTTCTTGTTTTTCCTTTTTAGTTTTATGTTCTTCTTGTACCTTAGACCCAAATGAAGCATAGTGTTATCATGGATAATCTTATCCAACTTGTTTTTTTCTTTTAGGGCTTCATTTTCCCTTTCGATGTGCCTATTTAGAACCTCTAGCTCATAGATTTCCTACTTAAGTGAGCTAGTCAAAGTCCCTTGTGATGTGGTTGGCTGCTCAGGGTTGGATGAAGTCCCTTGATCCATTGATGTATTCTTTTGCTCCAGTAACTCAATGTAATCATAAATCTATTGTTGGATTGGATCAATTCCTGGAGAGACTCTCTTTGGGCTGCTTTCAAAGTTTTGTTGAGGAGAGTGTTGTGGGCTCTGCTCAAATGAGATATTGTCTTGGGACTGAGTTGGAGTTTCTTCTCCCAAATCTATGAACTGGGTCTTTTTTTATTTTTCTTTCTTCATTTTTCCCTTGAGTCTAGAACTTCTCCTCAAACTTTGGGAGCCTATGATTTCTTCCTCTATAACCTTTCCTCTTTTCCCCTTCTCCTTCTCTTTCTTGAACTGGTCCCTAATGTTGACTAATCTCTCAGAAAGTAATTGTTCATCCTATGATGAAGGTTTAGGAGTATTTTTGTGGATTTCCTCAACTTTTTATTTCTTCTTTCTCCTCTATTTTGTCTGCTTTCTTATCTCTGTTAATGTTTTAGAGATGGGCTCTTCTTCACTATTTTTCTATGCTGAAGTTTCAGGAGTGTTTTGAATGGTGAGACTAGTTTTCCTTCTCCTACTGCTTTTTACAAAATTTCCCTCAGGCAATTCTGGTGCATCTTGGAAAAAGTTTCTAATCAAAAATTTATCCCATGTGTCTCCTACACTCTTACAGACAATGTGGATGGGGATGAAATCACAGAGTATGTGGAAGGAAAATGACTATGAGTAGGACATAAAACGTCTATACATACAGGGTATACGAAACAGAGAAGTTGTATGCGTGAAATATATAGAAACAGAGTGTGCACAAGATATATGAAATGGACTGGCTGCCATACACAGAGAATATGAAAACATAATGAATGCGTGCTCAATCTAACAACATGTTTGTATGCACAAGAAGGTTGCGGAGGTATAAGAGAGAACCCAGTGTAATAAATGAACAATAGGGTTTTGATATGTCTTCAAAAGTTGTTTTCTCCTCCATTACCTCCATATGAAATTTATTAAAAACTAGCCTCTTTATTCTTGAACTAATGATCAAACTGTTACTACAGAGTCAGATTGGCTGCAGAACAGGATTAGCTATGGAACTGGAACAACTGTGGAACGTGAAAACGACTGCGAAATGTAAAACAAAGAATAAAATTTGACTTTATGAATGAATGAAATGGAGATGATTGTGTGGATGAAAATATGACAAAATGGAAAATGAAAAATGGAGATGGAAGAAATGCTAGAGAAGAAAATTTTTTGGTGGAATATGGTAGTGGAATGAAGTGAAACTTGCAGAAGTAAAACAAAATGAAAATGAATAAAACAATGAATTTTGCAGAATACATAATGAGCCACCATTTTTTTGGAAAATAGAGGGTGTCAAAGTCTTTTAATTTTCACCCTATATTTTCTGTATAAGAATGCCAATCAATGATTGTTTTCACCCTATATAATATATGATATATAATATATATATATATATGTTTATTATATATATATATAGATTATATATAATATATATATCTATTATATTATATATTATATATATATATAATGAAAATTACATAGACTAAGTTGGTGGAGAAAAAGGATTCTTCTTCACCAACTTCATTTCAGAATTATTTTGAAAGATCTTGATGAACTCTTCCTTTGAGATTGGTTTTTGATAAATTTTCAACCTATGGCCATTCACAAGGAGAGGATTTTAATGCTCATCTATTGTTATGATTCTTACTGCTCCATTACTAAAAAAAATTCAATCTCATATGGCCCAAGCCAATGAGTTTGAAACTTCCCTTGAAAATCCTTAAACTTCAAATTAAACGACAGTGCCCAATCTACCTCTTGAATCCTTTTGTCATTGACGTATTTTTCATGCCACTTAGCCCTTTGTTGTTGAATTAGACCAGTTCTTTGAATAACCTCTTGTCTGACTTCATCAAGTTCATTCAACTGCTCCAGTCTATGCTTTTGAGCTTCTGATAAATCCATCCCCAACTGGACTGCCATCTTGAAAGTTTTGACTTGGAACTCTATGGGGAACAGGACTTGCTTTCCATAAACAAGTTCATAGGGTGTATGCCCTGTTGTGTTCCTCCATGTAGTTATATATTCCCACAAGGCTTCAGGAAGCCTTTCTGCCCAATTTCTTCTATGTAGATGCACAATTTTTGTGAGGATTCCTTCAATCACTTTATTTGTAGACTCCACTTGACCATGCGCTTGTGGATGATAGGGAGTGAATTTCCTATTCTTGATCTTGTAATCTTCCATAAGCCTTTCCATCATGTTTGATGTGAATTGAGCTCCCTGATCTGTCACAATTTCTCTTGGAATACCAAAGCGTGTAAAAATATCCTCAAAAAGAAAACTAACTACAAATTTTTCGTTAGCAAAAAGAATGCTTTGCCTTATACCCATTTGGTGACATCATCAGTGCATACCGATATATACTTTTTATGCTTGGATGGAGGATTAATAGTTCTAATAAAGTCTAAAGCCCGTTTTTCAATGGGTTCGATAAGTACCTAATGTTGTAATGGCATTTCATTTCAGGGAGCATGTTTTCCTACCCTATGGCAGCTGTCACACCTTCTGACATATTCTTTAGCATCTTTGAATATGGATGGCCAATAATATCCTAAAGAAAGGAATTTATAGGCCATCCTCTTGTCAGCAAAGTGTCCACCACACGGCTCATCATGACATGCTTTGAGAATATCAAGCATTTCATATTCCTTGACACACCTTCTAATCATAATATTTGGCCCTGTTTTGTAAAATTCGTTAGTGATCCACGAATATCTTGCACTATCTTGAATAATCTTTGTTTTCTCTCCAGGAAATAAATGTGAAGGTAACTTCCTTGTAACCAAGTAGTTAGCAACATCTGAAAACCAAGGAGTTTGAGTAGTTACTGCAAATAAATATTCATCAAGAAACTTATCCTCAACTGGAGAGTCTTCATTGATATTATGAATCCTGGACAAGAAATCAGCAACTGTGTTTTGTTTTCCAAGTCTATCTAGCACAGTAATGTTGAATTCTTGCAAAAGTAAAAGACATCTTGTAACTCTGCCATTAGTAATAGGTTTATTCATCAAATATATAATTGCAGAGTGATCTGTATGAACAAAATTTTCATAGCTTGTTATGTAGTGTCTAAACTTGTTAATTGCATGAACAACATCTAAGAATTCTTTTTCAGTCACAATATAATTCAACTCAGCGGGAGTCAAATTTTTACTTGTGTAGTAAATGGCATAAGGAATCAAATCCTTTTGTCCCAATGCAACTCCTAGAGTTGTATCTAAAGCATCTGTAGAAATATGGAAAGGAAATTTCCAATTTAGTCCTCTCAAGATAAGTGCTTCAGATATTTTTGCTTTCAAGGTTTCAAATGCTAATTAGCAATCAAGATTCCACTTGGATTCACAATATTTTGTAAGCAATTTGAAGAGTGGAGATGCTACTTTGGTAAAGTTTTCTATAAACCTTCTATAATATCCTGTAAATCCTAGAAAACTTCTAACATATTTTTGGCAATTTGGAATTGGTAACTTAGAGATGACGTCAACTTTTGATTTTTCCACTTTAATCCCATCCCCTGAAATGTGATGTCCTAAAACAATACCTTTTGTAAACGTCATAAAGCACTTTTCATGGCTTAGTGGAAGGCTTGGTTTTTTACATCTTTTAAGATTTTTTTCCAAATTTTCCAAAGCTTCTTCAAATGTTTTACCATAGACTATAAAATCATCCATATATACCTCTACACAATCATGTATTAGATTAGAAAAAATTCTAGTAATGCTCTTAGGAAAGTTGTTGGTGCATTACATAACCCGAAAGGAAGGACTTGGTAGGCAAAAGTTCCCCATGGACAAGTAAATGTGGTTTTGTCCTGATCTTCAGGTGCTACCTGTATTTGATTATAACCACTAAAACCATCCAAGAATGAGAAATACTTTTTACCTGCTCATGTATCTAATACTTGATCTATAAAGGGCAAAGGAAAGTGATCTTTCAAGGTTGCTTTTTTCAATTCTTGGTAATCAATGCACATCCTCCATTTCCCAATCTTTTTAGGCACAATTACCAAAGGAGAAACCCATTGGCTATCTGAAATTGGGTAAATAAAGTTTACATTGAGTAATTTTTGGAGCTCTTCTTTCACAATCTCCCTAAGATTTGGATTCATTCTTCTTTGAGGTTGTCTAATTGGTCTACTATTTTCCTCAATATAGATACGATGGATGCAAGTCTTAGGATCTATACCTTTCATGTTAGTATACTCCCATGCATATGCAGCAGAGTGCTTTTGTAATATTTTGGTTAGCTCTTCTTGTTGTAGTTTCTCCAAGTTTTTGTTTATGTTCTATGTCCCACCTAGAAAAATTTAAATTGTAGAGCTACCAAATTCTTCCATCACATAGAGAGATATCTGCCTAAATGAAAAGTATTCAACATTAGTTTTTTCTTGGAATTGTGCCTGATTTTATTCTGAAGATGTTTCAAAATTTTCCATTGTGTTCAAAATTTGACTATCTTCACTAATTTCTGATATAGTAAAGATAGGCTGAATAACATCTTCATCATCGATCTATTCCTTATCATCTATTTCTGTGATTGCTTTCGCTAGAGGATACAAAGTAAATTTATTTGTTGAATTACCATTAGAAATGTACATGTCACTAGATCTACAACTAATAAAAGCATCAGTTGTGGCCAGCCATGGTCTTCCTAATATGAGTGGATGTCCTCCTAAATTATTCCTGGGAGTTAAAATCATGAAATCAACGAGATATTCCCAAGAATCTAAGGATACTGAAATTTCTTGCAGTAACGTAGGTGTGTAAAGAAGATTAGGAAGTTTAAGCTATTCCACAGTTTTTCTACCCATAATGTTTATTGTTGCCCCTAAGTCCATCAATGTGTTTGGAATTTAAATCCCATTTATATATTTCTTGACAATTGGACTTCCTGGATCCACATATTTCTGCATGGCAATCTTTCCCATCATGATATCTTCTATCTTTCCTACTAGGTGAATTCTTTTTGTTTCACTTGGTTTTCTTCCTGGTCTTTTGATGCTCAACTCCTTTATTGTCTTTACTAGAATTGGAATTTCTCTAATGGCTTGTAACAAGGGAATTTTGATACAAACATTATTTAATTCATCTAGGAAGTCATAATTGGGAAACAATATTTGTTTTTCTACTCCTCTATCAATTTGTAATCTCTCAGGAAAAGGAGGTGTAGAAGTAGATGTTGGTTGCTCAATGATAGGAGTTGTGTTTATTGATACTTTTTGTTTTCCTCTTTCAATGTTTTGGTTTTGGAGGTATGTTTCCTTAAAACTTTTATTGAATTTTAGAGAATCCTCCTCAGAAGGATCTTGTTCTTGAATGACTATAGAAGGTTTTTCCTTTTCTAATATACTACCAAATCTAAGTTGAACATCATTAATATCTAGAGGAGCAATCATGTAAGTAGGAAATTGTTGTCCTTCTACCATGTAAGAATTTTGATGGTTTTTATTATTGGGGTTTAGCAATGGTTGGCCTAGTAGTTGATTTGGTTTTTGTTGAAATGGAAGTAAGAGTTGAGGATTTTGACTTTATTGTGGAGGTTGTTGTGGAAATGGCAATGAAAGGTGAGGGATTTGATTTGGAAGTTGTAGTTTCTGATTTTGTTGTTGATTTTGTGGGGGAGGATAGCTCTGATAAGATGGAGGATATTGATAATATTGAGCAAATCTCCCATAAGGACTTTGTACCCCTTGTGCCCATGGTTGAGATTGATACTGAGTTTAAGGTTGAGGCCAAGGTTGTTGCCAAGGTTGTTGCTAGGAATTCTAGTTTGGTGGGGGCTAAAAATACATTGGATTGTTAAATCCTTGATTTTTTTGCCCCTACCAAGGTCTTATTGCAACAAAACAAAGAGGTTCTATAGAATTTGGGATTGTTTCTTCTTGAAAGACAGCCTTAAAACTTGGGATTGAAGGACAACCCTTGGTCGCATGACTTTCTTAACAAATCATACAAGTTTCTAAAATTTTTGCATCTAAAGGGAATTCCCTTAGAGCATGTTTCTTTCTGCATTTTGGAAAAAAGATGGCTAAAGCATCAGCCTTTGTTTTATGCTTGTTTTGGATTTTTAGGGTGTCTATTTGCTCATTAAGGCTCCCTAAAATATCAGTTTTAAACTCATCAAGCATATTGCCAATTTCTGTCCTACTTACAGATCCAGTTGCAAATTTGTTTTCTCTAACAAGAGAAGGATCTCTCAGTCCTTTCCTGGTTTTAGATTTCCCTCTTGAGAAATGAACATATAGCTTTTCTATGTCATTCAACGGAAGTTGAGAGATGTCTCCCTTCCCCATCATGTTAAGGATATCTATCCTTTCATCTATAATGGCCTTTAACAAAAGAGCCTTCAAAGTTTCTTCATCTAAATTGTTCATTTTTTCTCTTTTCAAATTGTAGTTGAATCTCTCAAGAAAATCCTCTAAGTTTTCATCTTCCTTTTGCATCATTTTGAACACCTCATCCTTATGATTAGTAGGCATACAATAATCCAAGTATCTATCCAAAAATGACTATTTCATGTCATTCCAAGTTCTAATGGATTGAGTGACTAACCCCATAAACCATTTCAAAGTAGCCCATTTTAGTGTTGAAGGGAACAATTTGAGTTTTTGAGAGTCTTCTAGATATTCATAGGTTCTGCACAAGACTTCAAACTCAAACAAAATTGTTTTAGGGTCCTCACTTCTCAACCCATAAAAGTTTGGGAGGACAGATGGTGAGATGTTTTTCATTGTGGTATGTGTTTCCTCATCTACTATAGGGAATCCAAATGACTTATCTATTTCCCTATTTCCTCTGCCTCCTCCATTATTACCTCTACCTTCTACATTGTTACCTCTACCTCCTCCATTGTTTCCTCTACCTCTCCCTCTACCCCCTCCTCCAAACAGTGAGAATTCTCCATCTTGTTCTTCTTCTACCATTATAGTTTCTTCAGAGTCTTCTAGTTCCTCTATTAATGGATGATGGGAGAGAGTTTCTTCTTCTTCTTTACTAGGTATTCCTACTTCCTCAACTACAATAGGCTCCCCTGTAGAAGTGAAAAGGTCTTCTCTCCTAGGTCTGTTTTAGTGGACGAAGTAGGAGAATCTTCTAACTGAGTTGTTGCCCCTTGAATTCCAAGAATCCTATGGTTGGGAGTATGAGTCTAGGATGGAGGTGTATCTTTTCTAACTCTTGGTGGAGTAAGCGGATTTGTGGAAATCAAACTTTTTCCCCTAGCTATAAATCTACCGCTAGAGTCTCTTTCTCTATGCATGCCATTGTTTTGTTTTGCTGTTTTTGTTGTATTTTTTTATGAATGGAAGAGATAAGGCTACCTAGTTACACTTCCCTGGCAATTGTGCCAAAATGTTTAGTCAATTTAGTGTCCTAAATCGTTATATAAATTATCAATCCGGGTATCATAAACTGATGAAGTGTAATGCACTATATATGTTAGATGACCCTCTTACCTCACTGTTTTTGAGTTTTATGTCTGTTTTGGGGTTTTGTTCTTTTGATTCCTAATGTTCTACAATGTAATCTACAGAATCTTAATCTACTGCTGCTAAGAACCTAGAGAAATGAAATGAGAGCTAAAAGTACTTTAAACTAGATTTGGAAATAAAGTTTTAACCAAGAAAATGAAAACAGAGCTTCTCTTCTTCCTTTTATAATTGTTTCCAAAACATGAACTAGAAGGACTTTAAAACTAATATTTACTCAATTACAAAACCAAAGCTTTAAATGAGAAAATGATATTGCAACTATCTATGATAAATCGACGGTGAAATACTAAAAGTAAGATTACCACTACTGTCTAATCTATTGCAGAATCAAAACTTAATGAACCACTGAAAATGGAATTGCGGCTAGACTAAGTGAAAAAAACCATAATTGAAAACGAAGTTGCAACTATTCTATTATGAAAGCAAAGCTAAATGAGGTATTTTTTTATCACTTTGCTACACAATTTAGGGAGAACTACCTCCTTATGATAGTATTTTTAGAGATTGCATTCTTCATTATTCTAAGAAAAGTAAACATGAAAATGTAGAGAAATACTTATTCACAAATGAAACATTTCACCACTTAGTTTTAAGATTAACCATCAACTGGAAGGGCTTTTGGAAATATTCATTTATAACATGAGTTACTTAAACTAATAAGAAAATGGCATTGAACATCTTAATTCAAAATCTAAAAACTAATGAACAACAAATGAAATGAACCAATTTATGCTACTGACATCAGCTTAAAGCTACTGGTAAGAAACTAGAGAGCAGTGAATAACCAAAGAACTTTTTTGCACTGAACTAAAACTACACTGAGTTAGTGAAAAGATGACACAAGCTGCATTATAAACAGAGTTAGAAAACGCTTATAAACATAATAAAAAACATAGTGAATTTACAATTGAACTATGAAAGACAAAACAGAAATAAAATGTACCCTTGAACACGTAAGGGCCCTCTCCAAAGGTCTCGGATTATAAGCACTCAATCAATACACCAACAACGCTTCAGGTATCCATTGAAAACAGAGTCTTTATATTAAAATAGAGAACTGAGTTCTTCAAACTACAAGGTAGAAACCTGAACTATTACATAAACAAAAATGTGAACTGTTTCTACGTTCTACATGCTCATATTTATAGAAAAAATACAACCGTTTTGAAGAGAGAAATCAGCTATAGTAAAACACGTAGATAGGCTAGTATGTAGAATTCTTGTCCCTGGTTGGTTGGAAACATAAATCTATGGTAGTGGCTTGTTAGATTCCGTTTGTGCAGGTGGCATATGAAGTTCATGGTCTCAAGAAACTGCTTCGGATCCCATCACTGAGAAATGTGTTCAAAACAGAGTCTTGTTTGCCATAGGTTTCTATAGTTGACTTCCCTTTGACCGGAGTTCTCCTCATCGATCTAGGCCAGATGGATAGGATACGATCCATGCTCTGATGTTTTCCAAGCTATCTATGTGGTCCTTTTCCTATATTGACACATGTAACCTACAAAAGCATGGAGATGGTTGTGGAACAGTCGATTAGCTGTGGAATGTGGCTGTGTTCTGCAGCTGAAAGACAAAAACCTATTCAAATAGCAAACATAATAGTATAACTTGTAAATCACTGAAATATTCTCCTTGAGGCAATGTGTAATGGTTTTCGATGATTAAGGATGCACTTTTCATGGAAAAGCAAAGAAAGAAGGATGAAAAAGTTGCTTAAGGGAAAGGCAGTTTTGGAACTCAACAAGGCCTTCCAGATATCCCTATGTCCAAAAGAGTGAAATTGAACATATGGTTGCAAAAATGCTAGAGGATGGTATCATTTAACCTAGTCAAAGTTCTTTTTCTGCTCCTGTAGTATTGGTTCACAATAAGGATAGATCATAGCGCATGTTTCCAAATTATTGGGAGCTCAACAACCTCACTATTAAAGATAAATTTCCCATTCCTATCATTGATGAATTATTGGATGAATTGCATGGATCAATTTACTTCACCAAGTTGGATCTTCATTCAGGATATCATCAAATCAGGATGAAGATTGAAGACATTCCAAAAAAACCATTTAGAACTCATAAGGGTCATTATGAATTTTTGGTCATGCCTTTTGGCCTTACTAATGCACCTTCTACATTTCAAGGTTTGATGAATTCCATTTTCAAACCCTTAGAAAATTTGTGTTAGTATTTTTTGATGAGATACTAATATACAGCAAATCTGTTATAGCTCCAAATCTCACTCTTGATGTTTGTGACGTTGCATTTATGGCCTAGGGCAACCCCTCCTTCTAGACTTGGTCCAAATACTTAAAAAACAGTATTTTACTCCTTGTACGCGACATTTCCCTGAGCTAAACGCTTGTGTATGCGGGTTTGTGTATACCCAACCCGCGTATATGTCTTAAAACACTTAAAGAAATTAAATCTCCTTAATCTTGGGTGGAGATCACGGGTTTTACTTATTGATTACCTATTAGTGCCCATGAGCCAACTATTCTCAACTAATTCCCAACTAAAAAACTTCTTTCGGAGAAGTATAAAAATGCTTCAATGGGAAGGCCTTAATGAGGAGAGAATAGAGAGAAATTACTCTGTTGAGATTTTCCCTGACCTTGTTTGAAGATCCCTATGATTCCATCACTTCCCCCACTGCAGGAAACCCTTGTTTCCTTGAGCTTTGTTGTTGTTTCTCTAGTAGAGACACCCTTGTGAGTCATGGAAGGAGATCCTTGAATATTTTGGGATTGGACGAACCTAGAGGATGGTTCCTCTTGGAGCCGACAAGTGGACGATTCAGGTGAAATCATTCCTTGTTTTTGTTTAGTTATCAGCAATAAAGAAACAATTTGCTTATTCCCGAAACATTTGTCTTGGAAGGATCATGTCCAACATGTTGACATGGTGCTCAAACTATTGGAGGAGAAACAATTATATGCAAAAATCTCCAAATGTTTCTCTGGATTACAAGGGGTGGAATACCCCGGTCATATTGTATCTCATGAAGGTGTTAAGGTAGACCCTAGCAAAATTAAAACCATTAAGGAATGGAAAATGCCCACATCCATAAAGCATCTAGGAGGATTTCTAGGGTTAGCAAGGTATTATCGCAAAAAATTTTAAGAATTATGGGAGGATAGTAGCACCTATAACAAAGTTATTGAAGAAAGATGCATTTTCATGGACTCCAAAAGCAACGAAGGCCTTTGAACATCTTAAAGAGGCAATGTGCCAAGCACTAGTCTTAGCTACACCGGACTTCACAAAAACCTTTATTACGGAATGTGATGCCTGAGGAAATGGAACTGTTGCTGTCTTCATGCAAGAAGAAAGACCCATTGCTTTCGAAAGTCATCCAATCAAAGGAAAGTATTTACACAAAACTATTTATAAGAAGGAAATGTTGGCAATACTACATGCACTTAATAAATGGCGACCCTACCTAATGGGAAGACACTTCAAGGTAAAACAGATTATGATAGTCTTAAATACGTTTTAGAACAAATATTATCTTCAAAAGAGCAACAAAAATGGGTCACAAAGATGTTGGGGTATGACTTTGAAATCATCTACAAAAAAGGGAAGCAAAATGTTGTGGCAGATGCACTCTCAAGAAAGGATGAGGATATGGATGCATTTCCTTGCGCCATTTCTATTATCCAACCAGATTGGATAAATGAAGGAAGGGATGAATGGAAGAATGACGACGAAGTGTGGGCACTCATTCGAAAGATACAACAAGATCGCAGTACATTTGATACATTTAACTGGAAAAATGATTCATTATGGTACAAGGATTGGTTATACCTATGTGAGAATTCCCAACTCAAACAAAATATTCTTAGGGAATTGCACACCTCTCCCTTAGGAGGGCACTCAGGATTTCTAAAAACTTACCACAGGGTTAAGAAGAATTTTTTTTGGGATGGCCTTAAATCAGATATTCAAAAGTTTGTGGAAGAATGTTTGTTTTTCCAACAAAATAAAGTGGAAACAATTAAGACCCCAGTATTATTACAACCTTTATCCATTCCAAGCCAACGTTGGGAGGAGGTTTCAATGGATTTTATCACAGGTTTACCCATGTCTGAAGGAAAGAGTGTTATCATGGTGGTAGTTGAGAGACTTACCAAGTATGCACACTTTTGTGCATTATCTCGTCCATTTAAAGCAAGTATTGTTTATACTGCATTTATGGAAAAAATTCTAAAGCTACATGGAAATCCAAAGATTATTGTAAGTGACGGAGATCCCATTTTCGCTGGAAATTTTTGGATAAAATTATTTTCTTGTCTTGGTACTCATTTAGGTCATAGCTTATCTTATGATCCTCAATCTAATGGGAAAACTGAAATAGTAAACAAATGTTTGGAAGGATATATTTGTTGCTTTGTATCTGATAAACAAACACAAAGGGTCAAATGGTTGCCTCTCGCTGAATGGTGGTATAACACTTCCTTCTGTACTGCAACAAAAATGACCCCATTTATGGCATGTTATGGATATCATCCACCATCCATCACATCATATTTAAGAGAAAATTCTAAGATTCAAGCAGTGGAAGATCACATCGAGCATCAATGACAAGTTCTCCAACTCTTAAAGGATAACCCCACCTTGGTGCAGAATAGAATGAAACAACAGGCAAATCAACATCACCGCGAAATAATTTTTGATGTAGGTGATTGAGTATTCCTACGGCTACAACCATATAAAAAAATGTCCCTCAAGCAAGCTAAGAAGGATAATAAATTATCACCAAAGTATTATGGTTCGTACAATGTGTTGCAAAAGATAGGTACTATGGCATACAAGTTGGAGCTTCTTACATCTTCCCGAGTGCACCCCATTTTCCATGTTTCATGCTTAAACAAGGTTATAGGTGAAAAGCTTCCAGTTCAAATAATATTGCCAGAACTTGATGAGGAAGGAAAAATCATATTGGAACCTGAAGCATTCAAAGAAACAAGAACTCGACAGCTACGAAATCAATCAATTTCAGAGTATCTCATCAAGTGGAATAACTTACCCGTTGAAGATTCCACATGGGAGGATGAGAATTTTACACAAAAGCATCTAGAACTACTCAAGCGTTCAGGAAAACACTTTTTTGAAGGAGAGGGGCATGTTAGGTCTCTATAATACTATTGATTCCCCCATTACTATTTTTGTTGTATCCCTTATTGTTATTGTTGTGCCCCTATTGTCCCCATATTGTTATTATTGTGCCCCATAGAATCCTCTATTGTTATTTTTGTGCCTTTTTATTATTATGGTTAGGTCGGCTTGGTTATATTGTGACCCCTTAGACTTCTATATATATAAAGGAGGTTTTGTCATTTGAATCATCCAAGAATTGTTCATTTGTGTAATGTAAAGGAGGTTTCCCCCTCGAAGAGTCTTATTTCTAAGGCATTCATCTATATTTTCTATCTTTTTGTGAGTTGGTTTCATAACAACAACTTGTTGAGGCTGCTTCTGAGGTTGCTTCTGAGGATGCATCTAAGGCTACATGTTGAGAGGTAATTCATTCTCTCTGTCAACCACCAATTCTCTAATATTTTCCTCCTCCTTAAGGCTTTACATGCATCTTGTACCTCAACTGAATACAAGTTCTTAACTCAAACATTGATCTGTTTCACCTGTCCCGTGGCGATGTGTCTAAGGAAAAGCTTTCCTTTTCTAAATATCACATCGTAGCCACAATATTCCAATACCACGACGAAAATAATATTCTTCTTTAGTCTTGGAACATACATCACATCTATGAGTCTAAGAGGGGAGCTAGACTCCCTCTGAAAAGTAACTCTACTGATGTCATTCGCATTATACCTCCTATCATCTCCAAACTCTATGTTCTTCTTAAGGTCTTTCTCCTCCAAGTCAGTAAAGATATCTCTATTCCCTGTCATATGGAACAAGGCATCGATGTCAAGATACCACATGCTTCCCATGACATTGCTTTTCATGCATTCAATGAAAGTGAAATCAAGTTCGAATTGTGAAGCTAGAGCTTCACCTGTTGCTACTATTGTAGGCTCCTTCTTACTTGCTTTCTTTTGCCGGCATTTAACAGCATAGTGTCTCAGCTCGTGACAGTGAAAATACTTGATGTTTAAAAAGTCCGTATTCTTTCCACCCTCCTATCCTTGGGATTTACTTCCCTTGGATTTCTTTTCTTTGCTAACTAATACAAAATCCTATTCCACTTCTTTGGATGAGGTGCCATCTTTGGTGTTCTGCTGAATCTCTTCTTGTGCCAGGTCAGACCAAAATCACTCCTACTATGGTAGCTTCTCCCTTCGTTAACTAAGTCCTAGTAGTTGTGCCAGCTCTTGGGAAGTCCTAGAATTGTTAGGATCGCCAAATCATCTTTGGAAAATATAACACCGACACTTCCAAGCTCATACCGACATTGGGTGAACTTGATCAAGTACTTCGGGATTGTTGTAGGTTTTAACCCCGTACAGAAATTACCTGCATATGAATTCTAAAACCAGGAAATAAACAATGGCAAGAGCATAAAACATAAGACAGATATACACAGAGATCTGACCCTAGATCCCAAAACTGAGACTACTAGATTGATTTTTCATTATATTCCTTTCAAAGTTACAATACATATATATACATGTTGAAGCATCCATAAACCCCAATCCATTAACCCTATATTAGAACATAACCGTAGTTCCCTTGATTGAATCTACAAAATACCATGGGCAAAAAACCATCATGCTTAAAACCATGTGGGAGAACCACGCACAAAACCATAGGTAGGTCCTCCCACCTAATATCGCGTCCAAAATATAACACACACCCAACATTCTCCCACTTGTTGTTTTTTTTCCACAGGGGGACACAGGAGAGTTTAGTCATTGGTCCAACCCTACAACGCCCACTGTTTCTCTACACCAAGAGAACTTCTTAGTGCTCATAGAATTTTTCAATGCATCTGCGGTATTCTTCATAGTGTCCACCTTTACGAGCAACTCATTTTTTTCCTCAACCATATCCCTTACAAAGTGATACTAAACATCAATGTGCTTTGTCTTTGAGTGGTAAGAAGGGTTCTTTTAAAAGAAAATTGCACTTTGGTTGTCAAAGCTTATCCTTATAGCTCGTTGTACTAACCCCATACTTAAACACAATCTCTGCAACCAAATTTCTTCCTTGCTTGCATGATTGGCTCCCATGTATTCTACCTCTATAGTTGAACGTTCCACTACAAACTGTCTCTTACCCATCTAACTGACTGCACCTCCAAATAGGTTAAACACATACCCACTTGTAAATCGTCTCTGATCCAAATATCTAGCCCAGTCTGCATCAACATAGCCATGGATGTCCAAAACTCTGTCCAATCCTAGTTTTCCTTGGTAGCACAGACCATAATCACTAGTTCCACGCAAATACCTGAAAACATGCTTCACTATTATCCAATGCTCCTTCCCTAGTTTTGACATAAACCTGCTCAATAATCCCACTGCATGTGAAATATATGGTCTAGTATAAACCATTACATACATCAGGCTATCGACTGCACTTGCATATGGAACACAGGACATGTCCTCTTCCACTTATTATGCCTTAGGACATTGTTTAGCAGATAAATTTACACCTACAGGAATAAGAAATTTCAACGGTTTACTATCCTACATATTAAACCTATGAAATATTGTCTCGACATACTTCCTCTAGTTTAACCAGAGCTTCCTCTTTTCCCAATTTCATTTAATTTCCATGCCCAAAATATAGTTTGCACCACCAATATCTTTCATGTCGAATTTGGATGATAATTGGGTTTCAATTCCCGGATAATTTCTTTGTTATTTGAATCGGAAACATATCATCCACATCCAAGGCCAAATAAATAAGTCCCCATATATATGTATCAAATTTTTTATACCACATCCTTGGTGACTATTTTAGCCCATACAAAGACGTTTTTAACTTGAATACCAGTTCTTTCTTACCCTTCACTGCAAAGCCTTCAGGTTGTTTCATGTAGATCTCTTCTGCCAGATCCATGTGAAGAAATGTTGTCTTAACATCCATTTTTTCTACCTCAAAATCAAAAGAAACAACAATAGATAAAACTAATCTAATAGAAGCTACCTTGGCAATAAGAGAAAAAATATCACCAAAATAAATTCCCGACACCTGGGGATAAACTTTTTCTACCAACTGCGCTTTGTATTTATCCACCTTGCCTTTTGCATTCATCTTCTTCTTAAACACCCATTTGCTTCCAATGTGTTTCCTTCTAGCCAACAACTCCACCATATCCCAAGCCTAATTTTTGTGCAAAGATGCCATTTCATCAGCCATGACCTCTTTCCATAGTTTGGCATCCTCTGAATCCACTACTTCCCTGACATTTATACGATCGTCATCAGTAATAGATAAAGAAAATTTTGAATAGAAGGTAGTTGGACTATGCCTTTCTGGCTTCCTTCATTCTCGAACTGATCTTCTCACAGCCAGAGTTTGTGGCTCTTCATCTTCTAATTCCTCTTCTATTGTAGAGTCTGATTCCTCCACCTTTAGCTCAAACTCTATATTCTCAGGTTCCTTTGGTAGGAAATTATGTTTACTAACATATTTCACCTCTCTAAACACCACATCACGATTGTACTCAACCTTCCTTGTTTCTGAGTTGCAAATCTTATAACCTTTTAAACCATCCTTATACCCAATAAAAATGCACCTTTTAGATTTACTATCCAACTTGGTTATTTTCTCCTTTGGAACATGTACATATGCATCACATCCAAATACCCTCAGATGTGAAAGAGAGGGTTTCTTACTAATCCATACCTCTTATGGAGTCTTATCCTCCAACGCTGATGAAGGTGATCTATTGACCAGGTAACATGGAGTCTCCACTGCCTCTGCCAGGAATTCCTGTCATAACCAGGCACCACTGAGAATGCTTCTTGCCTTTTCCATCAATGTTCTGTTTATTCTTTCTGTAAATCCATTTTGTTTAGATGTGTATGGAGTAGTCTTATGCCATTCTATACCTCATTTCTTACAGAACTCTTCAAATTCCTTCTTACTTCTTATAGAATAACAGAGAAAGAATTCAATCACATATAACACAATAATTTTCTAGGGAAATCCATAGCTAAAAACCTTAGCTATATGTATATTGCATTAATCAGAAAATACGATAAGATTATAATGCTTTTCTCAAGCCCATGAAACCTTTGCACTATCTCTATCAATCTCACTACCAACCTATACACAACCTTCTCTTGGCACACCTTTCTCTCACAACCTCCACGCACAAACTTGTGCTTCCTATTGCTTAGTCTCACCAACTCGTGCTCACCAAAACAATGATTAAACTTGTTCCTTCATTCCTCCCTTAAAGGCAATTATAATGGTTAAAATTAGTGAGTTTTCTAATTAATGAATGATTTATTTTAGGTCTTCTTCTGACTGCATGGACAATATGTTTAATTTAGATGATTTTACAACTGATAGTACACTATCCGTAAACTCCAACCTCAACTTGGTATTTCTTTGATCTGACATGCATGAGCTAATTATAACTTGGAAATAGTTAAGGGAAGAAGACTGATAGACATTGCCACTTTTGTAATCGAGATGGCCACTTAGAATCCAAATTCTTTAAGAAGATGGAAGCCTTGGAAGTAGCAATGAAGAAACATAACATCCAGTTGGAGCACTCTTCAACTTCAACTTCATCTTCAGGAATAACACTTTCTACATGTGGTTGTCAAACATCTCGATACGGATATGAACTAAATGTCTCTTCTTCTTCTAATTCTCATGAGTGGCTCATTGATTTTGGAGCTTCTTATCACATGGCCAAAAGCAAATCCATGTTTTCTTCCTTAAATGATTGTAACACCAAAAATATATATGTTGGTGATGATAACTCTCTTAGTATTAGAGGTACTAGAACTATTCATATAGACAATGGTTAATTTAATGATGTATTATGTGTTCAAACCTTATCCTGCAACCTTCCGTCTGTATATCAGATAACTCATTCAGGAGAAGGTAAAATCGTTGAATTTCACCTCACGATGTTGTAATTAAGGACCTAAGAGATCCTAGACAGATTTTAGTTACTGGCATTGTTGATGATTCTACATGGTTGTATAAGTTTAACAACTTTGGGTCATCAAATCTTCCCT
>APFE031736164.1:45267-56007 GCA_000404065.3 Pinus taeda
TTTAATTATTATATTTAATGATTTATTTATATATTTTTATATTTATTATTAATTAAAAAGAGATAAAGGAAAGGAGAGGCTATACCTGAGTTGGGTTGTCACTCGTGATTTTCCTGATCAAGGGAATCCAGCTCCCGCTAATCTCTATGCCATTGTCTCTGTTCAGGTTCTGAGGATGTTTGATAATTTCGAGGGCTTCTCTGATCTTCCGCCTATGCTGATGTTCCTCTCTTGCGACAATTGAGGCGTTTTCCAAGCGAATATGGTGTTTAGTTTTTGAGGAGTGTTCTGCCAGGGCCGAAGTACGAGACCGTTCATATCTAATGTCAGCGCCATGTTCCTTGAGCCTTGTCTGAAGGGAGCGACCTGTTTCCCCGATGTAGCTTTTCCCACATGAACAATCAATTTTATAGACACCTTTTAGCTGGTGCTTGTCAATCTCATCCTTTACAGACTTCATACCTTGTCTAATTGTTCCGGGAGCTGAGAAATGCGTGAGAATGTTATTCTTCTTTAGGATTTTAGCGATTTTGTCTGTAACTCCATGGATATAAGGAAGAAAGACCTTACCACACTGAGGCTTGTCTTGAGCTCTAGGTTCACGTGATAACAACCTTTTCTCAGCTTTCACTATGGCTCTTTTGATCTCATGCTCTTTGTAGCCAATACTTTTAAAGGTTGCAACTAAATGCTTCTTTTCTTCGTTTAGATGCTCAGAGTCGGAAATTCGAAGGGCCCTGATGGCAAGAGTGTTTAGAACACCAAACTTTTGAGCTGGGTGATGGTGGGAATCAGCATGGAGGTAACTTTCAGTGTGGGTTGACTTCCTGAACACTTTATGCCCTAGAGAGTCATCCTCTTTCCTGATGATGAGAACATCTAAAAATGGGATGCTCATGTTCTCCTCAGCTCCATTGTAAACTTTATTTCAGGAGAGATCGAATTTAGGAGTTATTTTTTTATTATTTTATTTATTTTATTTTATTTTCTTAAGTATATTCACTTAAGAGTTTCTAATGCACAATGTTAATACAACAATGTTAATCTTGTCACTAATAGGTATTTGACATTGTAATTTTGTTTTTATTAATAAAATTTTAAAAGTTTTTTTCAAGGAAAAATAAAACAGCTCACACTAATTTTTAAAAGGTGTGGGAAATGAGACAAATAGAAGCTCGAGACAAGCCCACCACATATCAGGAGTGGTGCATTTGTGAATTTGGGAGAGAGTGGGGGTGAGGTTCACCCATGCATAAGCAGCGAGCACTCAACAAACTTAAATATGGCTCGTGAGATAGAGATGGAGAGGGTATGCATTCACAAAAAGGAGGAGCGGAAATTCCTATCTAGGGAGGAACGCATAAGTTCCCACTATAAGAGGGAAAGGGCGAGAATTTTTCTATTTTTCATGTGTTTGATTTAGAAGTGGAACAAATTTTTGAAGTTGTATTTTTTGGAAGTGTGAAAATGCCATCTTGTGGCTGTCAAGCATTATATGGATATGTGAAAACAAGGTTTATGAGGTGGCTGTGAATTTTAGTGGAGCTACAGAGGCGGAGAGAAAAATGGTAAAGGGGCAGAGATGCAGGATTTCCCATCTCCATTGTCCACATCTGCTCAGATTACAGTACACCTGTTATTGCTCTCTTTCCTTGTTAATTGGTATGTGATTGAGTGGTTTAGCCTCATAGGCCTAGTTTTCATTATGTTGGGATCTCACACTAGAGGGTGTTCGAAGACCCTGTTTACTAGTAGGCTCAAAAATGTCGATTATGTATTGGACACCTTGGTATTGGCTCTCTTGTGTTCTCCTTTCAACCTGAATAATTTAGGTAATAGAGGGGTAACTAACATTGCAGCGTAATTTCCTATGTTTGAGTGTGGTATCGGCTCCATTTTTTGGGTGTTATAGGCAATAGTTTCAATTATTCTAAACTATGTAGGTCAGTTTGTAGTATTCAGTTGGCTTGACCTAGATTGGTATTTTTTACCTTCCCCTGCCTCTGCACTCCTTTGTTAGAACCCTATGTGATCCAGATTTAAACAGGAACACAACAAATTATAGAGATAACCATGAACACAGAGATGCAGCAGAAATAATACTTAATTTCATTAATGTAAAATACTGAAATATTCTTACAAACAACAATGGAAATAAACTAGTTAGGGTGATGGTAGCTTGTCTATGAGAGGAGATGTGGCAACTACATGCCTCTGAACTGTGTTAAAATGAGGCTCAAAGACCTATTTATTGTTGAGAAACGATGGAAAACCCTAAACATCCAAAAACCTAACCCTAGAAGATGAAACGCCAAACTGTGGGCCCCATTTGGGTAAATTGGTACCAACTTCTCGGGGTCGTAACTTTGGCATATGATCTCTGTTTAACGCACAAAATATCTCGTTAGAAAGATCTGTCCGAGAACTACAACTTTGAGAAGAGAAACATCGATCCATGGACCCATGTTGCTCGCAGTTTTCCCAAAAACATCATTTAAGCCCTCAAAACGGCTTTGGAATTTTAGGACCCGAAAAACTGCTAAAAGTAGTAAATTGTGCTATAATTAAGGAAACTAAAAAGTTGAAAGAAACAATTGTGGGGGTCCAAGTGGACTTGGCAGTTGGCCACCAACATCCACATGGATCACTAGGAGTGTTATACCTATGTGATATGCCGCCAAGATAGTGTATGTGCAGTCGTAGGGGAGGTGGTGGTCAGGGCCCCTAGGGAATTGGGCTCAATAACATGCAAAGGAAGTTGTTGGGACTTTTTTTGTTGGTGTTTCCCTCGAGACTCGTCATGAAATTTGTAACATAGAGCCCTTGGTTAATGCAAAATGTCAAGCCTTTTCCGATTCAAAGATTTTAGAAGAGGTCTCTAACTAGGTTCCTGATCTTGGTCACGCCGGGGGACGAAGGAAACAATATCTCAATTCTATAGTATTACATTGCTAGATGAAGGAATTCCTTGGAAGGGTGTTAAAATACAAACAAGATGAGAGATATATTGAATTTTCCTCCCTAGAGGACATTAAAAGAGCTTTGAGAAATCAATGTTTCGTTTTGGATAGAATGGATGCAAGGCTAGCACATCTGGAAGGCCACTTTTAGTGTGAATATGATCCTCCTTCTCCTCTTGGTTATAGTGCCAAGGACATAGCACTTGATACTTCCTCAAAATCTTAATTGGCTGGAATGATACATAGTTATCTTGTATTATAGCTATGTTCTGGTGTATCAGGATATACTAATGGTGTTTGTTTTTCAAGACTACTTTTAATGTGTAGATGGTTAAAAATATGGTTTCCCTCAAGGCAGATTGAGACCGCCTACAAGGTATTATGAATAGCCATTGCATGGCTATATATTGTACTTCGTTTTGAAGACATTATGAGACAGTAAAACTATTAATTTAAAAAAATAATAATATTGCTTCATATTCATAATCATGATATTTTTTTTCTAAATAAGGCTACTTCTATATTAATACAAAAATATTTTACACCGAGGCCATGACCTCGTAGAGCTGGCCCAAAATTGTGGCATGATTACAAGCAAACCATATTTGTTTGTCGAAATCTAGTAGATTATTGCCTTCGGGAACTGTAGAGAGTCTGTTCATGAGTGAGGAAAAAATACAAAAAACCCCATAGTTGTACTTGGAATTGAGAGTTAAATCGAGACTATACAACAACCAAAACTTGGAATTGAGAAATAAACCGGAGCTATATGACAACCCAGATAGTAAAACTAGACCTGGTGGCTGTGACCAGCTACACGACCACCCATAACTGAAAACAGAGGTGACTGTGACTGCGACCAAAATTGGAAATTGAAGGCTGGAAAAATGCCCCTTTCATATGAAAAACTGGCAGTATGAGCTAATGCATTTGTAAACATATCTAGGACAGTGATGAGTGAACCTTCTCGAGCGGGTAGAATCCAAGAAAACCAGAAAGAACCAACCTGCTTAAGCATCGGGAGAGGGATCAGGCAGCTCCTCGGTGATGCAGCATCCATATTTGTAATCATCGCCATCATCAAAGGAGCTCGCCTGAAGCTTCATGCTTTGAGGAGCTTTGCCTTTACCAGAGCCTCAAGCTTTGCTCTGATCGAGGTTTGTCTATATGGGGCCTGGTTCATCTTCCGTCGGCCTGTCCAAAGTCGCTCTGAGGGAACCAGCCGCTTGGCCTGAATTGAGCTTGCTTAGCTCGATGGTAACCGTGGCCATAAAGGAATAAGTGCCATGACTACAGGGGAAGCGTAACCATGCAGAATTAGTCATGGATTCAGAGGAGCTCGGTGTTGTTATCTACAATCCTTTGCCCCTACCCCGGCCACTCCGAGTAGCAGGGTACCTGTCTGAGCAAAGGTCTGGACCAGAGATTGAAGAGTCTGTCGAGGAGGAGGCGGCCTGGCACCCAATTTTCCCACGCAAGCTTCCCCTTTTGCAACTCATACGGTGTCACAATTTCGGCATAGCTGGAGGGGCGGAATGATCCTGGCTTCGTGGAAGACGAAGGAAGCAGAGAAGTAAGAAAACGAACTTGGCTTCAGAGCTCAGGGCAACGAGTGGGAGGCGAATTAAAGAGCAGGGGAAACAGATGATGGTTTGAAGGCAAAGCCAGAAGCTCCGCTAGCAAATCAAAGCCTGGTTTACTTCTGAGAGAGGCCGAAAACGAGCCGCTGCAACTGTAATGGAGGAGGAGCTAGAGCGGAGAGGATAAACGCGATCATGGCGAGTTGATAGCGCCATGATCAAGAAATTAAACGGCGTAGATGGATGTACTGGCATCATTAAAGTCTCATTAAGCTGGAGGAGAGGCGGAGTTATGACCAGAGCCGCGTGAGGATGTGTGGCATTGAAGATAAACCACGCGCTCATCCAAACCGCTGGGCACGTGCCTATGTTGCCGTCAGACACCCGAATCTGGGAGGGATAGATCTTGTTGCACCAGAAGAGTGCAATCACTTTTGAGTTGTGAATCATTGGAACAATTCAACGGACCAGAGAAGAAGGGGAGCTGATGATCAGCCCCTTGATTAGCCAGTCTATCTGCAACCTTGTTAGCTGTTCGTCAAATGTGCTTGAAGGAGATGTTGTGAGGGGTTTTGAGCCATTCTTCGATTTGTTCCAATCTACTGAGAAGCTTCCAACTCGAAGCTATCTTCGCAGCTGAGGATCCTGACTATATTCGGATGGCAGCTTCTATGAGAATATGAAAATCCCCTTCAACCTCTAAAGGGAATAAGTTCTATGTTTCTGCTGCACATAACCCCTGCCATAAACCTTCAATCTCAGCTTCGTTGTTGGTGTCTTGACCTATCAAATTGTGATACATGTGCATAACAGAACCCTCAATGTTCCTGATGATGCCCCCATATCCAGCCGGCCCAGGATTGCCCTTAGTCGCTCCGTCAAAGTTCAGCTTGTAGGGATGGATGATTGGTGGAGACCAAGAGTGTGCAAACTCAGAGTGGATAGAATTATTGGCCTTGATGAGATCTATGGAGGTGAGATCTAAATTCCAGTTGGCAAGAATGAGTCGTTCCTGAGGGGAGACTGGCATGTCTGAGTCTTGCCATTGACTGAGAGCAAGAGTTTCTTGAGGATTCTGCTTCAGTAGAAGCCAAAGAGTGTCCAGAGGTGAATTGTGATTTTTGAAGATCTTGTTGTTTCTTTCCTTCCAAATTATCCAATAAACAAACCCTGGCAGAAGGTTCCAGAGAGCGTTGAGAAAGGGACTTTGAAAAGGCTTTCGAGGCCAAGTTTTGATAGTGTTGACGATATTTCCTTCTCTTCTTCCTGTTCTTCTCTTACATTGTATTGTTCTCTCCCACATTTGAGCTGCTAGAGGGCAAGTGTCCAAGAGATGATTAGTGTCCTCTGAGTGAAGATTGCAATTGGAGCATCTAGAAGGCCCGAAAAATCCTCGCTTTTGTAAGTTATCCCATGTGAGGATCCTTTTTTTGCTGAGAAGCCAAAGGAATGTGGAGACCTTAGGCCATATTTTTGGTTGCCAGACTTGATCCCATAGTTGATCTTTTATTATCTGAATGGGGTGATGAAGGATTTGATATGCTTCATTGGTAGTGAACATACCCTTGGTAGTATAGCCCCATCTCAAGCGGTCTTTTTGATCAGAGAGTTTGATTTTCCTGAGATTGAGCTCTTGATCAATCTCTTCATAGGTTTCCTCCTGCCAAGTGTTTGACAGTTTCCATTGATGGAAGCTTTGGGGAGATTACTGCTGCCAGAATTGATGAACATGGATTTGAGCATTTTGTTGCATGGTTGCTTGCCACTTGGGTTTGTTAAAGAGAGAGGCAAGTTTGGGAATTTGTTGCTAGGAATCTTCCCAAAATCTCGCAATGGTGCCTGAGTGAATTTCCCAGAAGCTGTGTGCTTGAACAAAAGCACTATGTGTCTTGGCAGCATTCCAAGTTAGCGAGCCAGGAGTGGTTGGGCTAAAACGGATTAACTCTTCTTTTTAACTTCCTGGGGCATATTTTGCCTGCCAGAGACAACCCCAGGGAGTGTGCGGTTTAGAGATCCAATTCCACAATATGCGCTCCCCCATGATGTTGTTATTGTGTAGGGGATCCCTCAAGCCTAGTCCCCCTATCGATTTCGGAAGACAAAGTTCTGTCCATTTGACCAGAGCCCATTTTCTGTTGTGGCCTGATGAGCCCCAAAGGAAATTTCTTTGCAGATTGCGAATATTCCTAAGAACCCATTTGGGGGCAGCTAAAATTAAGAACAGATATAGAGGCATGGCTTGAAGAACTGATTTGATGAGGATGATCCTGGTGGCAATGTTGAGGAAGCGGAAAGTCCAGGAAGAGAGCCTGGTTTCTAAGTTGTCAAGGAGGGTCCTCCAAGAGGCATGTTTGATAGCAGAGTCAAACACGGGAGCTCCCATATATTTCAATGGAAGCTTGGCTATAGAAAAACCCAGAATCTTGGTTATGTTCCTCTGAGTGAGAACGGGAGTGTGAAAGAAAAAGAGCTGGGGTTTGGAGGCATTGATGGTAGTGCCAGAGGCTTCTGAAAAAAGATTGAGCAGGAGTTTGAAGGCAGAGGCTTCTTGTACAGATGGGTGACCAAAAATCATATTATTGTCGACAAACTGTTGTTGAGTGATAGGGGACTGGCCATGCAATGAAATGCCCTTTAAGGAATGTGAAGAAGGGGTTGAATGAAGAAGGCGGCTTAGCCCCTTAGCCATGAGAACAAAAATGAAAGGGGAAAGAGGATCTCCTTGACGAATACCCCGAGAAGGTTGAAAGGAGGGGAGGGGGATCCATTGAGAAGGATGGAGAAGCAGGGGGAGGAAATGAGATTCATTATCCATCGAGTCCAGGTAGCATTGAAACCAAATGCTAACAAGATGTGTTTGATATAAGTCCAACTGAGTTTATCGAAAGCTTTGGAGAGATCTAGTTTGAGAATCATACCTGGTTTTTTCAATATCTTGAGTGAGTGGATCACTTCGTGGGAGAGAATGATGCCATCCAGAATCTGGCGCCCTTCTACATATCCTTTATGCTCTGGCGAGATAAGAAGAGGGAGAAGAGGTCTGAGTTCACCACTACTTTAGATATAAGCTTATAGATGACATTACATAATGCAATTGGTCTATGTTTATCAGGAGTCTTGGATTCTTCCACTTTAGGAACGAGCGCTATGAGGGTCGTATTTAGGGAAGGAAGAACCCAATGCATCAACCGAGATTCACCCACTAGCTCCCAGACCTCTGTTTTAATAAGCTCCTAGGAAGCATGAAAGAAGTTGGTTATGAATCCGTCAAGACCGGGCGCCTTACCATCCTTGAGTTGGGCCATTGCCTCCTCCACTTCCTGCAAGGAGATAGGCTGGAGAAGCCTATTGTTGTGGTCCTCATTAATGATTTTAGGAATGTGCTGCACTATATTTTGTATGGCTTGATTTCTGCTACCCAGCGGTTCTCTAAGAGTGTCCTGAAAGTATTCTTGGAATTCCTGTACAATGTCTTCATGCATCTCCCGGCGCTCCCCTTGTTGATTGTTGATGAAGGCGATGTTATTGTGCATTCTCCTTTGAATGGTTGACCTGTGAAAGAACTTAGTATTTTTCTCCCCATCCCTGAGCCATCTGATCCTGAATTTTTGTCGCCAGAGAGTCTCTTCTTGCTGCCTGCGTGTTTCAATCTGGTTTAGGAGAATCTGTTCTTGTAGTGCATATTCCTCCTTTCGACCCTCTAATATGATACACTGTTGCAGCGTATTCATTTGCTGCTCCAGCGCTTTCCTTTGATCGAATATGTTGCCAAACTGAGTGCGATTCCAAGTTTTCAGCACTTGCTTGAGATGTTTTAACTTTTGTTGAAATTGAAACATCTTGGCTCCTGTGGGGGGAGTGAAGGATTTCCAGGCAGCTATTACCACATCTTTGAAGTTAGTATGGGAGAACCAGAAGGATTCGAAGCGGAATGGTTTGTTGCTCTTTGACTCTGGACGCGACCACTGAAGCATTATGGGCAAGTGATCTGAGCTTGCTTGAGGCAGTGTGGAAGCGTGGAAATCTCCGCTATATGGATGGTATTATCCGATAGGAGGAAACGATCAAGTCTGGAGGCTATCTGCTGAGATTCTCTTCGTTTGTTGGTCTAAGTAAACATACCGTTTGCGGTCTGAAGATCCATGAGCTAATTGCTTGATATGAAGTCTTTGAAGCCAATGTTGTCTCCTTCCAGTCTTGCTCGGCCTCCGGATTTTTCCTCCAGCGCCGTAATAATGTTGTAGTCTCCACCACTTATCCATAGGGGATGGCTTCTGCCAGCACTGAGAGCTGTGAGAGAGTTCAGCAAATCCAGCCTTTTATGAAGATCTTGAGGAAAATACACATTAGTGAGAAGACCATGGATGTTAGAACCTATGAGGTGGAAGGTAGCTAAAATGAAGAAGTGAGAGGCATAGAAATCTTGAAGGGAGAGGATTTGAGGGTTCCATAAGATTGTCAGACCCCCAGAAGCGCCTGATGCATCCACAGAGACTGAATGACAACCTGTCCAAACTTTGTTTAGAATTTTCTCCAGTGCAGTGCTATTGCCTTTGGTTTCTTGTAGAAAGACTAGTGAGGGCCTTTCTTGTTGAATCATGTTTTTTAGCATTCTATGTTTTGTAGTGCTGTTAAGCCCTCGCACATTCCATGAGATTAACTTCATGAGGAACCATGGGGAAGAGCTTTATAGAACTTGGTCAACTTGGGGAATTCTCCAGAATCCACCAGCATTTCTCCAATAATGATAGTCCTTTGCAAATCCATTTTGCGCCCTTGTTTTTTCATGTCTTTCAAGATTTTTTTACTATCCCAAGGGCTACATGCTTGAATGCCAAGATATTTATTTTTTTGTGCTTTGATCAGAAATCCTTCAAGTCTTTCGATCTCCCTTGGGGGAATTTCACTGAAATCTTTCTCTAAACACGTTGCTTCCAATTTGAGTAGGTCCAGACCTACTAGATCTTCACCTTCTGGTCCTTCTTCCATGAGTGATAGTTTGTCCTGTTCCTCCTCGTCTGACCTTTGATTGTTGTTGTGGGCTAGAGAAGTGTCAACCTCCATAGCAGAGGACTGTACGGTTGTTTCTGAGGCGAAATTTTTGTCAGTAGAGGTTGAAGCCGGAGTGCTGATATGAGTGGACTTAGAAGGCGTATCTGAAGGATGTGGGGGAGGTACAGGGGTGGAGGGGGAGGGATCTGAAGATGGGAAGAGAGTATGATCCTCCGTGAAGGATGGAGAAGACAAGATTCCAAAGTTGTTCTGAGTTTCAGGTTTCTTGGGATTTTCTGGAGCTGCTGGAGGTATCTTGGTATGCTTTCTACGATTAGGAACTCTCGTGAATCCTTCAGCGTCTTTAATTGTCTCTGATGTGGATGCTTTCGAATGAAGATTCAGAGGGTAGTCCTTGAAAAGATGGCCATGCTCATGGCACTTTCTGCAACGAAAAGGTATGTGCTCATAGTCTATAGTTTGTACCCATTCATAATCATCATGAAATAAACTTACTGAATCTGTGAGTTCTTTGGCTAGATGCATGTGAACGCAAATCCTTGCATAGGAGGTGTATCTACGGTATTTGGTTTCCTCAACTACTTTGATGAAAGCTCCTAGGCTGTTGCCAATGTCCTTTAATGTCTCTTCATTCCAATATTCCACTGGAAGAGAATACAGGTGTATCCATGCCAGAGCCAAGGAGAAGTCCTCTTTGTTTGGATCAAACCTTGCTTTCCATTCTTGAAGATATAAGCCTACAAAGTTGAAGAAATACGGCCCTCCTTCGAATATTCGAGTTTTGTCTTCTATGTAGTTGAAGATAGCAGTGAAAAAACCTTTGGGTCCTAGCTGTAGAGTGACTTGACCCTTAGGTTTCCATTTGGAGGCTATCCAGCCATGCAAGGCTTTTTAAGTTGGCCAGAATTCGAGGAACTTGCCTATGAGTGCATGATCACTCATGAATTGGATTTGGGCATTGATTCGATCACTCAGAAGATCTATTTTGATTCTCTCTTTGGATTTAGGAATGCATGTTGCAGAGAATGCTTTTGGTCGTGACGTCGAGATGTTCTGGTCTATTCCTTTGTCTTTGGCTGCCGTCTGACCTGCAACAGCTTTTCCATTGTTGTTTTTATCAGGATCTGAATGAGGGCCATCAGTTGGGTCAGGGTCGTGACCGACTGACGCTTCTGCATTGACTGACT